>VZTU01019872.1:13731-35298 GCA_013400835.1 Zapornia atra | reverse complement strand
AAAAAAAAAAAAAAGAAAGAACACTACAAGCCCTGGGAACAAACACAAGCATTCAGATGCTCTTTTGAAATCCACTGGAAGGTAAAGTAACGTGGCTTTGTTACTAGCTATCAGTGCTGGGAAAAGAGCAGGAGATTAAGATCTCACTCTGGTGCTGAACTAGCAAGAGAAAACAAGCACTGGTGGCACTGCTGCACCAGAGAGGGCTCCACAACGCCCACCTCTGCACTTTGGAAATAATTCCTTGGCTACTAAACCTCTCAACAATAATCAAAGCAATTTATAGAAAGCCAAAGAAAAGGCTTAGCAGAACAGCATGAGCAGATTGCATTTGAGGCAAAAGCATTTTTGCAAGGCAACTTGCACATTACACCAGATGTTTTATTGGTCAGAAGATGCCTACACTAGAGTTTCTTGGCCATCTGATTTTCTGGGTTATGTCTCAGAAGCAAAATTGATAAATTATTGCAGTGAAGCAAATTAAAAGTTACAAGGAGTACCTGTTAAATAAGTCTTCTGTTTCATCTGAATTGAGTTCATGCATTTGTTCCACGATGCACTCTCACTCATCCCTCCTCACCTCTTCTCCAGTACTGTGACCTCAGAAAGTTGTACTCAGGCCACATCTCCCTCAGAGTTAAGCAAATTTAGAAAAGGAATACTTAGTGTGGGTAAACACGTAATTGTGGTTGACAGATGTTCTATTTGTGTTTCATCTAGATCCCTCTCCCTCCACCAAAACAGAAGGAAACATTGTAGTTCTCATTTCAAGAATACAAGACAGCTCCAAATATCTGTTCTTTATGACAAAACTGCAGTTTTCTTCTCTTCCAACTGCTATTAGAGTTTAAAGTCAAAAAGCTTAATAACAACATTTAAAGATACATACACAGGAAGTTGACTGATCTTCTAAATAATCCATTATACATAGAATTGCCATCAGATTAGCGCAATTTATTGTAGTAGGGAGGCATCAAAGAAATTCACTTTTTTAGTCCATGATCCCCAAATCATGCCTGCTATGCCACGAAGCCAACAAAATCCTCAACAGGAATTTGGGACAGATGAGTAAATCTTAAAATTTAAAATACAGAATCTGGTTGTGTACAAGTGCTACACTACTTATGTAAAAGCTGACATAATTCATACTCATTTAGCATTCTTTGACAATTTAATTATGTAATATACATATAAAAGTGCCATTCTGTTTGTGTGATTTTTATAATGTAAAAATATTCAGCTATCCCATGCCCAAATTTTTCATTTTTGTTCCTCCTGGTGAGGTTTTGCCACATGATTAGTCATAGCATATCTGCAATCTCTGCTTTTTCATTTACCCCAATGCTGCTGTGTTTCACAACATACAAATAATAAATGTACAAGTCCCAGAAGACACATTGTAAGCATGATTTCCTTATAAAGGGGTCTATCAAACACTAGTATGGATGTGTCTAACTGGAGACTTAGCACTACTTCTCCCCATCTCGCACTTTGGATATTCATTTGTAGTCGTGCAGCCTGGCATAAAAATTTGTGGGCTTTCTTTAATTTTACTGTTGCATATGAGGCAGTGATTTTTATTTTTTTTTATTATTTAAGATGACAAGTTGAGGAAATTTTCCTAATTTCCATGATAATTACAGATTTCTGCAAGGGGACAACGTTTGTAAGGCCATGCAAAAACCCACAACAAGGCACAGTCCTATATTTGATTTTGATAACATGAAATCTCACCAGAGCTTCAAGGACTACACTAACTAGAGCTGCTTGTTGGAAATGAACTCACAGCAGGTAACTATTGTGCTTTTCCTAAGCAGATTCATGATTCCTAACTGCTGCTTGAATTGGTGAGGAACCAGGTCTCACCATGTACAGAGACAATGGTATCCTTTCCCTGCCCTCCTCTGCAGTACTGGAACCACTTTTCCCCCCATTCACTCACCTCCACAATTCAAAACACAGTGCATTTTTGTACATGCACTTTTCAAACCTTTTCGGGGAAAAGTGGGCAGGGGAGAACACCCCACTACTAGAGTGAAACCTATTTAGAGAAGAGCCATCTACTCATAAGCACAGGCAGATTCTGTTACTCTACCTCAGGGTTGCTTTAGAAATAGAATACAACTAATTTCACTGAAAGCAACTGTGTTGCCGCTATCTTATTACCTGTGGAGAACAGTGATTTAACTTACCCTGAGAAGAGGGAATAATGTGATAGGATGGAATATAGGAGATATTTACTATAATTGAGAGCCATATGACAATGGGGAAAAAATTACCTTTAGTTATACACATCACATTGGTGGTACAGGGGTTTAGTTGATTCATTCCCAGCTGAAAAAGATAAAAGCATTTTGTTTCCTTACTTTCTCTTCCCTCCCTTCTCCTCCTGTGCTCCAAAGGTTAATTTCTTTTTCTAGTCAAGAGATTTAATTTCCAAAGGATTTGGAAAAGCAGCTGTGTCAGTCACAAGAAAAGCTACAGTCTACATTTTACAAACAGCTAGGATGTGTTTCTAGAGGAAGACTGTACCTGTTACAGATCTGTATAAGCTATTTTATGCCTACACTCATTCCATAGATGTAATTTAATTTTTTTTTCCAGTATGTTCCACTGTGCAAATCACTGAACAAACATTTCCCAAGATATCCTGTCATTACTATAAGGAGACAAAGGTAAGATCTGGAACTTCTTTTAAAAAATGGAAGCAAACAAGGGCAAGGCTAGCACTGCTGGAATGGTCCAGACCTGAAGCTTATCTTTTCAGTTGAAAACCATTCTGCTACTGTTCAGTATTAACTGTGTTGGTAAAAGACTCTTTCAAAATAACCTACTTCTTACCTCGGCAAGTGACGAAAGCCTCAGCATCATGCTGTGACATGTTTGATACAAAAATTGTCATTTATACTGCAGAAGTGTTACTTAGTACTGTGATCAGAGATCACTGAACAAAGAGTTGAGCTTCCAGATCATGACTGTCTGTGCCTGAGGCAGTTTGTACAAGAGAAAGGAAGTGCTATCTCTCTGTATTTGCATAAACTACCTTCAGGAAAAAGGTGAGCAATATGATACAGAGAATATGGATTTATTTTACACAATAATCAAAACCCACACTGTTTCTGTAAATGTTGATGCAAGCTCTCACAATACATTCCATGCTTCATTGATTAAAAGCTTATGTTCATTTTCAATATGTATTTAATTTTACAATTAGTTGTCTTATTTTCTTTCACAATTTATTTTTTCCTCACAGTAAGAAATAAGATCACAGGAGGATTAAACTCAAGCACACCACATGCCCCATTAGGAGAAACGTGAAACTCTCCACACTGGAAGTGTGACTGTTAGCTAATTTTATTCAATATAAAAATCCTGGTATGGAAGAACCAGGAAAATGTCTGTATTGTATGAATATACCTCCCTTGCGTGAGATTACAGCATGCAGCACAATGCAACCACCTCTCCTTTAGATTCACAGCCCTTCAGTCAAAGGCATGATACTTGCTGTGTGCCAGCTCTTACCCAGCAGTAACTGAGGAACAAGTGATCTTTCATTTGCCAAGCAGCAAAACCCACACAGAATAATTACCAAGCAACATCCTCTCAGAGGCAGGAGATTTGCTGGCTGTGTTTCAGAGATTTGGACTAGCCTGGATCTATAGGAAACCACATCATGGAACAAGCACAAGTCTCAAAGAAATAGCCTCCTCCCTGCTTGCTAGGCACCCCTGGACGAAAGGGAAGCTGAAAGTAATGGTCTTAAATAATATTAAATCCCACTGTTCCTAGTGGCTCCCAGGCACCCACGAACAGTGTCAAGTTCTTGAGTAAATAAATTTTCCCTTCTCCCCTTACAGTTTTCCAAGCCTGTGTACATTAGTGATAATAGAAGCCACTGGAAAAACATAGGAAAGGTCTGAGAGGAATAATAGTAGGCATAATGGGAAGACGATGCCAGAAGAAAAGGCAGTTACCAGACAAGTCCTCTTTCCCAGGATCTCACTTCCATGTCAGCACACTGCCTTCAGACCACTGAAAGCAGAACTCTCCCCTTAGGTTGCAGACAAGGGCTCTGTTAGCCACACAGCTCGGATCAAAGATTAAGACATCCAACTCTTAAGATTATCAAGGAACAAACCTTATTCCACCATCTACTCTAACCAACATGTGCCACAGCATTTAGTATCCTTTTAAAAAAATATGCTCATACAGTAGAAGGCAGTGTTTTGAAAACCTGCCTAAGATCACATGGATGAAGAAGAATGGCCCAAATACTGTGAGAAAACAAACAATTCTCCAACAGCATGCCACTTTGGCATATGTTCAACAAATTTACTCATTGCTGTCCACATCCATCCCAGAAAAGAGTTTAGGCCTCTCTGAGGTGATACTCACCCCAGTCCTCCTCACACAGACAAGTATGAGTATGGAATGCACCAAGTTATAACTGGCTTTTAGCAAGGATGTCACTGAAGACAGAACCCTCACACCAAAATTTCTTATCAAGAAAAGTGTTATACTTGACTAATAATTATGTTTGGAACACTTAGAAATTGGAGAGGTGGATTTCATGTACTTCACAGTTAAAGTAATCCTCATCATCACAGGGTCTGAGTCATGCCAGGCAGAGGTAGGAAGGTGGCTGCTGAATGTATGGCCATGGTGGTCAAGAGGTCTAAATATCTCTCATGCAAACCACACACTGGCTGCAGCTCCCACAAAGTCACATTAGTTTGTTCAACAGTATGTTGTTGTCTTAGGTGAAGTTAATAAAGGAAGGAAAACTATTGCCTCCAAGAATTCTCCCATCGCCTTTTCCACAACCTACTTACTCTGTGCTGCACAAAAGAACGTCTCAGGCTTAATAGCTCTAAATGAAGTAAAAAGCATATGAAGCTGAAGTCTTCAACAATTTCACTATTTATTTACAGGGAATGGCTTCACTTTGGTCTTTAAGAATTACCTGTAACTGAAAATGCCACCATTTACAGAGTAATTACTAGTTTTCAAAGCCAAATTAACCTTTAGTCTACCTAAACTGATTCCACTGACAGTGGGCTTTGGTGAGCCAAATTATTGAAAAAGCTCACCTGTCTATAACAAGCACTGACTAATGCCCTGTGACTACAAAACACAAGCTAATTTGTGGCAGATGTCACTTTTTGGGTTTATTCTGAGGCCAACTCAGACTAGAAAACACAGATCAGTGGATGGCATGTACAGGCTGAGTGCTGGTATGCTCAGCCCCTTCTACAGTTTCAGCCTGGTACAGCATACATGCATGTGCACACAAACAAACATTCACTCTAGAGTTTTTAATCCACTGAAATTGTAAAGAACATTACTCCTTGTACTTAATATTTGATTGGCTGAATTTATATAAGCATATGAAACAAGTTTTTTAAAAGCTCCAGTTTTAAGTAAATTTTTTTAAATGCCCAAAACATTTTGATTAGCTAAAATATACAACTGTTTGCACAGTTAGTATTGCTCCCATATTTCTGAGTAATAAATTACAAGGTTCTTTCCTTGCATTTGCAATCCAATTTCTTATTTTATCTCTTGATTTTTATTCTCTCTCCCACATGTTCCTCCCTTAATTACAACTTCAGATATTAGAGGAAAAAATTGTCACAATGAATCAGACTGTTAGTCCAGGAGGTGCAATATTGTATTTAATACTGATGTCAGATCGGCAGATCACTTGGAAACAACACTGTGTTGGAAGTTAGCTGGAGAGAAATTACTGGAAGCTCTTCGAACAGACAGTTCCCTCTGTTGATTCCATGGTGGATTTAACTGATGTAAACCAAAGGAAAGACAAAGACACTGCCTGCAACCATTGCCACACATGGGTTTTGAATAGGTGGCAATTCTCTTTGGTGGCAGTACAAGGTTATTGACAGAAATGGCACAGGTATTTGGTCTGCAGAACAGGTTTATACACAAAAGCTAGCTTTCTACCAAGGCAAGATACTTCCCCTGTAGTATACTACTCTATGCTCAGGAAGAGACTAGAAAAATACATTCTATTTATGCATTTGTCTTAGCAGGAAGTGTTAATGATATTTGCACAATCTTTTAAATTATCTGCTTTTCAAGCAACAAATTCTCCTAACATTTCAGGATGGTGAGAAGGTAAGCAACAAAGTTAACCTAAAGGTCTAACCTTAAGGCAAGGTCTGCCTGCAGTAACAGGCAATGCCATGTTCAGTTTAATCTCCAGCTGAAAATGTTTCCCAATTTCAAGTTTACAAGTTTTGATCCTTTCAGTAACTAAGGCCAGAAACTTTAGTTTAAAACTATTGCAGTGTCATCTGGTATCAAAAGCTTGCCCAAAAGAATTGCAGAGCTAGAGCTTTAATTTCAGATTGGTCCAAGATATGTTTCATGAAGGACTAAGTGTAAAGGCAGTGTAGAACTAGAACCTCTATATTTAGCTCTACAGTAACTCCCCTTTGGTTTACCTGAAGTCATAAACGGGGTATTCCATATATTTTTTAAAAGTTAAATACACATGTGAGAACTTGAGGTGATGAAGCCATAGGAGAACAATGAAATGGATACAAATTTCTACAGAGATACAGTTAAAACAAATACTGAGTTCATGACTCAGCAACCTTTTCTAAATACCTTGCTGTACATTGTATGATCTCTCAAAAAAGGTTTTAAACTATGCCCCAGCATGGCAGTTGAACATGCACCTAGAATCAGCAAGATGCTTCCACTCAGCTCCACAATAGCAAAATGAATTTTGAATAAGCTTCCTTGTTTATCACACAGATACCTACTGTTTACTTATTCAGAAGCCTGTTCTCTCCTTCCTGCTTTGCTATGTACTCAGCAATTGCTGCATTCTTCTAATACAGTTAGAATATTTGAAGCATGAACCCAAAGATAATACTGCACATAGTGTTTTGTTAGGTACTTTATGATCGATTATACTCATTAAACCTGTGATTACTGTTTGCATTTATTCTGTTCCAAGGAAGGATTTACAAAACAATTACCAGTCCTACAGACCTGCTAGAAGGCTTAATTGCAGATTTGCTGTATCTGCACCACAAATTAAAAAGCAAAAAGTTACATTCTTTAGGCAAAATTAAAGTTTGCCCACACACACATACAAGGGTTTTTTCTAGTAGCTGGATTTCACCATACATTATTATACAGTCCTGATATACAAAAGGCTTTATTTCTATACTCTACATGATGCTTCAGGGATTAGAAAAGGAGAAATAAATGCAGCTGCACAAAAGCCTAAAATTATTCACAGTAGTAATAGTCATTGGTAGTGGTACCTCTACTTACATGAGCTTTTTTCACTTATTGGTAGACTTGAGATCAAAGTCCATTCAGGTATTTCTACTAAGCTTTCTAAAGATTGCACAGAATTATTTGGCTACATGGTGTCCAATTAAACAGAGAAGTAAAAATGCTTGTTATCATATGAAAAAACTTACAGGTCGTGGCAGGATGGAATTTGAAGACGATGAGAGCAGAAGTATATTATTTAAAAAAAAAATACTTCCCTTTTCTTCAGTAGTTAACAATGTGTCTTTTACATGTCAGTAAGATTCAGGCATTGTCAGATTTCATCTTTCTGAAGGTTGGTGCTATGTATTCAGCACTTCAAAGGGATTTTACTTCATTTCAGCCTATGATCTCCTCTCATATAATTGGAAGAAAACCACTACAGATTTGCAAGAGATTTCAAGGTTTTTTCTCCCTAGTATAGAGATCTTCTGAAACACCTATGTTATATGAAAAGTATGGAAATGACCAAGCTAGATGTATAGGAACCCACATGACTCATCTGAAGGGAGCTCTTCAGCAAAACCCTTGTAACACTGTAATCTTTCCTATATCAAACAATCCATGCTCCAAGGGAATGACACTGAGTCATTTCTAGTGAATACACGTGAGCAACACCTAAACCAATTCTCCATGACAAATTGCATATAAAGTAGATATGTGCCAGAAGGGAATTATGAGAGTGCTGTACACATACGTTCCAAGAGCAAGCAGCATGTGCAGCAAGGCCATGGGGAATCAGGCTTGCAAACTGTATTGGGTAGAGGCCATCCTCTAACACAGGTATAACTGATGCTGTCAGTAGAAACCAGCCTGCACCTCTTCCCAGCTGTGAGAGCTTATAGCTAAGTTTGATGGGACAGCTTGAATAATCAAGTGCTCACATGAGTAGGAAATGGAGGTATATCTGTGGGGGCTGAGTGCAAGCTAGCATTGACATACTAAAAATTAATATGCAAACACAGTACAAATATCATGAATGATTTGGGGGGAAAACTTAGAGGTATCAAGTGCCTCCATAAGTCAGAGATGACCATAATAATGGAGACTTCATACCCTAAAACTTTCTCAGAATTTTTCCATTATGGTGCTGTGCAGTTAGTTTATTTCAGTGTCTCACAGATCCAGCCTGAATATGTAATAATTGTGTCCATTTAAGAAAGCAGCTGGCCACTACCAGTTGGTTTGCCACCTCACAATTTAGAGTCAACTGTTTTATTATACAAGCTATGAATAAGCACAGGTTTTGTTCAGCAAGAACCTCATTACAGCAGCATAGCTATGCTGAGACAGAAAGTGATGTGATTAAGAACTGATAAGTATCCAACAACCCAATAACTTCATTTTCCCTTATAATAATCTACAGCACCTTCCAAGTTCTATTGTTGTTAATACTCTCACAACAGAGGGATAATTGTTTCCCAACATGGGGAACAGTCAGTGTATCCACCAAACATCCGCAGTCTACCGAATGAAAACCTGTTTCCCCTGACATATCTAGCCACTGCTTTAATTGCTGGCAAATTCCCAGCTCATAACTCTGTAAGGTGGTGAATATTATGACAACAAATCCATTTCCAGTTATTGCCAAAGGGTATTTTTCAACAAGGTATTAACAGGAACTCATCATACATGCAAAGATAATTAATTTCTTTTTCTGTATGAGATTTGCTTTTGGAGGGAGATAATCATGAGAGATGTGATCTAAGGGACGAATGCAAGCAGCCTTTACACTATAGCCCCATGGAGACAGCAGTCTAACAAGATCACTGGTCTAAGCTCTCAAAATCCCTCAGCATCAGTTTATGAAACACACACTTATGACCAAGAGTTGGGGTGATGCAGGAAGGTGTTACATTTTTTCCAAACAGGCAGCATTTATAGGAGGGACCCTGCACAAAACCTCAGAGCAGCTTTGAGATCAAGGTGGATTTAAGCCAAGTGAGGAACTCTCTCTCCCCCCAGCCCATGTATTATGCACAGTTGCATAATCAGTGTAACTTTTCTGTAAAATACCTCATATGGAAATCCAAAATGAGCCAACATTACTGACATGAACCAGGTATTTCATTGGCAATTCTCCCATGAAATCACCATTTGAGTTGCCAGCAGCACTAAAGGCAATGAAAACACTACAGAAATCACAAAAGAAGCAGTTGAACTGTAACACAGACAAGCATTATTCTTTGTTAGTAGCAAAGATGAGAAAATGGCAAAGAAAAAAGAGCTCAAGGCTACGACACTAATTTCTCCAGCTAGTATATCTGCTAGCAAGATCAGGAAGGCTTCTACCACAGCTGATAATAGCTCCCTTCCTCTTGACCTTCCCTGGAAACCACAACTAAATGGCCAACTGTGGTAGGAAAAAAAAATAATAATCCCCTATATTGTACTTTATTTCCTATATTATTGAGCTACAGTTTCTCATGAGCAAGAAATTTTTACCTTAATAGAATCAGTCCAAGTTTATCAAGAAAACACTGAGAGTTATGTTTCTTAGTTTGCCATCATAAGCAAAATCTGATTCCTTGCTTTCCTTCTTGTTACTGGGTTAAAGGGAACATTAACCAGGACCTATCTTTCAAAAACACACCTTGATTTTTGCAAAGAATGTGTGGGTGCCCCTATTGAGGAAGGGCCTTGGTAAACACATCTTGAATAGTAGAAATCCCTAAGATGCTCCAGCAGTTTCTATCAATTAAGCTCAGGACTTGGGGGTCTGGTAGATTCCATTTTTTGATTGCTCATACCACAAACAAGAACTTCAAGAGCTTTAGCTGGCACCAATAAGTTACCCGACATGGTAGTGTTGCAGAACACAAATATTCCCATAATAAAGTTCTTTTTAGCTTAACTTCAAGCAAAAAGTACATGATTTGATTATTTAAATAAACAGTACAAACATAGTACTGTTGACTTCAACAAAATATTTTGCACATCAAGATCAAACAGTTAACACAAAGGGAATGAACCAATAAATATTCAAGAAAAACCCTGATTTATCTTACCAAAGGGGCAAGTGACATTAGCAATTCAGGGATACCCAAATGTTGAGTTACAATACATAAGTCTTCAGCAAGAGACTTCTCATTCCAGTTTTCTCTGCTCCTGTTTACTCTGCTACAGTTCAGTACTGCTTTGGGAGCTTTTTTAATAGGGCAAAGAAAGGGAGGTTGTAATTTGCGGGGCTTGGGAGGGGTGTGTGTGCTCAAGTACAAAACTGATAATGGCTGAGCTTGAACACATCTTCAATTCCTTCCATAGGAAAACACGGTTGCACTCAGTTGCTAAGGCAAGACAGGAGGAATTTTCATATCTTACCTAGAAAACAGCCTAGGCAACCATCAGCAAACCAGCAGTCAAATCTCTCTGCTTTAAGCCTCCAGTGTCTTCCACTGTCTCCAAACTGGTTCTCCAGTTTGCTGTCTCTAAAATAACTTGCCAGCGACTTTAAGAAAGTTCAAGCTCTCAGCTGAGAGCACTATGGTCTAATGTTATCTGCTCCATTTCAGTCCAGGCTGCCTTTTAGATCCTCTAACAAAAATACCCAGTGCACAGATCTTTGCTGGAATCTGAGCTTTTTGGTTTATTCCATAGTTTAAAAATCATGTTCACCCCTTTCTCCCCTATCCACTGCTGTGTCAGTCGGCATTCCTTTCCCTCACACCTGCATTTTCCCTTGCAGATAGCATCTTGGCTCAGTACTTAGAAGCTGCTCTGACCAGGCTGCAGACATCAACAGCCTCTCACAAAGACTGGACATCCAATCTTTTTTTAAATTTTTTTTTTTTTAAAGAAAATAGGTCTCGATCAAGGTCTGTTCTACTCCATGAACAGAAGGTGTTCATTGGAGCCAACAGAAATTGCTGTAGAAGATACACCATATATATCCTTTACAGGTCCTACAGGAATTATATTAAACCCAACCTTCAATTTAAGTCTCTATTTTTGATGAAAGGAGATTTTTAACTTGACTGGATTCAGCTATGAAACACGTGGCCTTGAGCAATGCCATGAGTTCCTTTTTGTCATTTACCCTGACCATGATATATGGACCAATTCACCAATCTGGACATGCACCTAGATAGAACAGACCTCCCTGCAATTGTGCAAAGCCAGGTAGGACTCCTGCAATTGTCTATTCATGTTAAGAGTTTCTATAGTCTTTTTATCTTTAAAAGAATCAAAAGCTTCAAAGTTCAGTCTAAACAAAGCATTTTACTTACATGACTAGATAGCTGCCACCTTGTCATCTTGAATCTTAGTGTTTAGAACTAGAAAAGACACTTGTAGTTAGTTTGCCAGAAAAATTAGCGTTAATAGCAGCAGTCAGCCATACTAAATCTTATTCCTGTGGGAAGACATGGGATTTAACTGGAACTGCTCAGAGAAGTAGCAAACATTGGGTTCTGACTTGCAGAACTCTGTCACATCTGTGATGAGGAATTTCCTCTCTGGGGTAGCTGGGCAGAGCTGTAAGAAGTCCGATTTATGAATTTCAACAGGCAAGTTTTGATACTCGCTAGTAGAAATACAGATGGTCAGGACTATGACAGTACTCAGTATCCTTTATAGGACCTTCTCTTGCTATCACCCACACACTTCTCTCTGTTGGCTTCCAGCATATTGTATATTGTTTTGCCATTCTCAAGTCTGTTCCTGGTGCAAAAGTACACTTTTTTTTTTTTAAATCCTAGGAAACTTCCCTGCAACTTGCCTGCCAGGGAGTAATACAGAAGCAAAGCAGTGTTTTACCTCCAAGGTTTGAATTGCTTTTCTTTGATTTGTGTATTGTTGGAAGAACAGATAGCAAGTAGCTCGATTGCCATAATATGAGTCACACATTGCCTCCCCAGGCACAGGCCTCAGTCTTGTCAGGCCTGGGGTCAAAAGTGGATCAGAGGCAAGTTGACACTGATGTGCTTTTATTTCTGTGGTAATAACAGAGTGGCAATTTGATCTCACCCAAGATGGCTCTTCATTTTCTAAGTGTTTTACAAACATTAAGAGCTTGCAATTAGCAATGCTCTAAACCTACGGACAAGACGGACCCATTACTGTGATTTTAGGAAGGCAGCAGAAACAGAGGGAGGAGGTAACTTTGAAGTGATCAGCATTAAATCACAGCAGCAGCTATAAAACTTCATATTGCCTTTGCCCAAACATCAACAAATATGCAAGCAGAATTACATGTCAACACATGGACTCATCGGTGTGATTTGAGAAGCAGCACAAGCCAAGCTCTTATGAACCCGTACCCCATCTAACGAGATACTGCCTGCATTACCACATGAACACAACCAGCCTTATTACAGGCACATGCTGTTTCAGACACAGGGAACTCGGGCATCTTTGTCCTGTGTTCCCCATGCCTCAGTTCAGGAATTAAACATTCAGCTTGGCTTGTAGTATCTGCAGTGTCTGTAAGTCACAGGGTCTTACTCCTCCTTGACCTCTTATTTTAAAGAGAATAGAGAAAGCATTTGAAACCACTAGACTTTAATATTAATTTCAGCATAGCAGTCACTGAAACACATATTTGTGTATTTTTCTTATACTGTTCCTGTCAGGTATGCAGTTTTCAGGTTACATATCAAAAGCACAAGCAGAGGGCTCTCAACAGTCCTTGCCTCATCCATCTTAAATATAGTATCTTTCTTACATTTCACTGTGTCTGTTAATTAGTTTTTCAGCGATTCGCTGCTCTTCTCCAAAACAGTGAGCAGATAGGGAGCGATAAAAGTCATGTCTGAAACCTGTCTCCCCAAGAAAGTACATTCACAGCCATTAAAATTAAGCAAATACTTTAATATTAACAGAGACCAAATCATTTAAGTTGGCAGGCACCCTTGAATGCCCACAGCCTTCCATGGCTTAATCCCCCATAGAAAACTCCCAGTATATCTCAAAGGTTATCATCCTCATTACAGCAGCAATAAAACAAAATAATTTTTAAAATACTCAGTCTGGACACCTAAAGAGAAAGAACAACATCTTCCTAAAACTTAGTGCGTTCAGATGAAAGCAACCAAAAGAACTCATTACCAGTTCTCAGAAATCACTGTTCACACGCTCTTAAAAATAACAAATCCTAACTGCAAAACAAAGATAGAAAATTATAAGCTGCAAACAAGTTGCTTTTAATTAGCCCAGGCAGAGCCACATGTCAAGCCCACTATTTCACTTACCCCATTCCTGAGACAGCTCAAGTAGCAAGCACATTGTGTTACATGAACACAGTCTATGTTCTGCTGAGCAACTCTCTGGAACACAGCACAGCTGTAGCAAGTAGGACAATAGACTTAAGAGTCAGGTACCCAACACCATCATGTATTCAGCTGTACATTGATATACAGCTGAACAGATGGATCTGGACAAATACAAGTGGCCTGCAGCTACCTGCTCCTCCATTCTTTTTATGGAGCCCACAAATTATACATCACAGCAATCGTATCACTTCCAACTCTTTTTGTAATAATTCTCTATAAAGACTTTCTTACAGGATTCCCTTAGAAGGACACCATGTTGCAGCTACCACTTTCAGTGTCTTGCTCCTGGAGAAACCTGCCACTGCAGTCCCTTGTGTCTTCCACATTCAGGGACCTTAAACAGCAGCAGCATGCTGCACAGGTTCAGAAAAGTAGAAAAACACACCACCGTTCCCTACCACCCAGAACAGTAGAGGCTCCTCAGCTTCCCAGCAATGCCACCCCTCTTCAGCTCAAATCTACACAGAAGTCCAAAGCAGTTCAACCTTCTCTCCCAAGATATACCAGTGCTATGCAGGCTGCAGTCACTCCATTTTCAAAGCCAGGCATTTTGTTTCCTCAGAAGCCTTCAGGTAGCAAAAACTCTCTTTGACTCATGTTTAATCCCAACAGAAGCGTGAGTGGCAGTAAGATGCCAGTAAGGCCCAGGAGGAACCATCTGCTCTGTTATAAACACCCTTAAGAGTGCTTCTTTAATCTGTTTATGGCACAACTTCACCAGGTTTATATATTTAGAGTTTTTAAAGCAGGTGGTTTCCTGGCCCTGCAAAAGCCTCGTTCTGCCCTGTTATCCACCAAGCCCAGCTGAGAAAAGTTATAATGTTAATTATTACAGTTAATGGCCTCATGCACAGCACCTGGGTTGGGGCACTGCCTTGGCATATGCTCACCGTCCTCACCACAAGGAGCCGCGTCAATGTACTGTTCACATTTGCAACACGTACTACAGCATATATATATATATTTAATTACTTCACCGCACTGATGCATTCCAACTTGGTAAGTCTTTCAAATGCCCCAACCCGTATTTTTCCTACACTATAGGGGATCTTTTATGCTACTTTCTTTCATTTCTTTATAGCATGTCCTACAAATCCATGTGGGGTTACTGGAAATCAGAGGGTAAACAGACTATTGTCACCCACCTATTCTACATGCACTTTTCCAGCCTAGATTTCATCACCTACCAACAACATGCCCAAACTATCCAGTTTGGTCAAACTATCTAGTTCCTGCTAGTACAGATTTACTAATCTTGTTAGATTTAGTTATTCAGGAAACAGAATAGATACAGGTTGGGAAAGAAGCAGGATTTGTGGCTCACAGAGTGCCTTCTATTATGTAGCTATGGATTAAATTTCCTACCGATACCAGTATTTTCAAGTTTCTTGTAAACTGCAAACTGGGATATGATTTCACTTTGAGTCCCCAAAAGGATAATGTTTCCGAAACAGAGGGTGTTCCCTGAATCCCATAGCTGGAAACAGCAAGTATTTTGCACCCACACAGGACAACTAATTTCTGGTCAAATGTGGTTACAGCTCCAATTGTTGCTCCATGGCTATGTTGGTACCTACACCTTATCTAAAGCACAAGTATGCTCTGAAGACTAAACCACAGTCCCAGGAATGCAAATTGCCTAAAGCAAACAGTTACAGACCTACCCTTGCATGCAAGCCACTTTTCTTCCAGTGGAAATAAGAGGGTGGAAGAAGGATGTTACTTACCTATGTCCTATCCCAATAAGGACAAATGAGTCTAGACACACATCCAGTTATCAGCTAAATAGTAATCTTAAATTGCACTGCCAAGATCTGCCTTATAGACTGACACGGTTGTGCTTTATGAGCTTCCTCCTCAGCACGGCTAAGTAGACTAGGAAATAGGACTTGAGCTAAGAAGTAAGGCTGCAATCCAGTAAGTGATTAAGGAGTCTTCAAGAACTGATGACTGATAAGGTGTTTTAGAGATATGGTGAACCAATATTACACTATGATGCTGGAAGTACCGAGGGTTATCATTTACCGGGTAAGATGCCAAATGCAGGTTCTGCTTGCTGTGACTGTTGCTAGCCTTTCAAAGGTTAGGAGCTTTACTCTCAGTGAACAAGCAAAAATTCCTCATGTCATCCTTTTTCACTGTTTTGTAGGACAGTTTCATACTATCTTGTAGCTACATTCTACACATTCTGCTCTGGAAAAAAAAAAAAAACCAAATCAGCTGAGCACACTAAAGAGTGAGGACATTGCTCTACAGGCAGCGTTTATCCCAAATCTGTTAGAATCCAGTTATGACAGTACAAGTTAGTAGCACAGTAAGTGCTACACAGAACTATATACGTTTAAGACAGAAAATCCTGTGCCTGATATGTATTATGCAAATATATACTATAACTTTATGGACATATACTATCACTATGCAACAAAGAGATACTATCATTTCATAACATAGTTCACCTTTCTTATTAGGGCCAACTGCCTTATCAATATGTCTGTCCTCCTTCCTGCACTTGCTATTTATGAACACATACTGCTCTGTTGATCCGAGCTAGTATAGATCTCTCTCAATACAACTCTCCGTTGTGCAGCACAGACATTCCCATTCAACATGTCTAGCAAGAAGTTATACACAGTGCAAGTCCAACAGTATCACATTGGTTTCTATGTTCACAAAAGAATCTTGGCAAACGACATCTTCAAAGACATACATTTACAAGTATGAAATACGGCGAGCATGGCCATATTTAGAAACCATCTCTATGCATACCCAAAATGCATCTCTTGCATACCCAAAGCTCTCCCCTAAGTACAGAAGAAATTTGTTACAAGCACTTCAGTGAACAAGGCCTCTTGTTGTTATCAAGGAAAGTCATTCTTTTGAGCTGCCAAGTCACTTTTCATTATAAGACAAGCAACCATAGATTTAGCTATGACTGGAAGAGCAACAAAAATACAAAAAGGGAGAAGTAACTTTTATGAACTGATTTTTTTAAAACCAAAAAAGGCTCAGGGAACATTATATACCTCATCTAATTACTTAACAATTCAACAGAAGCTGTAGCTTTAATTTCACTAATATACCAATGAGGTAAAGAATTACAAAACCACTCTGAATGGAGGAGAGTTGCTCTGTTGGCAGAGAGAACCATGCTTTTTAATACAAGAACATTAATCACTATAGAATCCTTTTTTTGCACTCGGGTCTGCTGTTTGCAAAAGGAAATTTCAAATAAATCACACCTTAACTTACTTCTAATGAACATTTACCTACTGCAAATCACTACCAACATTTTTACAACCAAAAGGGGATCTGTATTATCTTACTAATAGCTTATTAAAATGGTCAAGAGCTTCCTGTAGGTTATAAGAAGCATATAGAAAATTAGAGAGGAAGAGAAACACTAAAAGTTCTGTGATAAAAACTTTACAATATGTCATAATTTCAGTATATGAAAACCTGAGAAATAATTTCAAAATCTTTTCAGCATTACACAGAAGTACAATTCTCTCAAAGATAAAAGAAACATTCTATAAACAAAAAGTTTTTGTTACCAATAAGTCAGTGTAGCATGTTTCATTGCAAGGACAACAAATACACAAATCAGTGCTGTAGCAGTAACTTTTTGTGTCTTATATAAACCATTTGGAAATTATTTACCTTTCTTTAGGCAGTGTTTTGTTGCAGTATTTACTACGAGACAAAAAAAATCCATCAGCTTTCACCCACAAATTGGATTTTTGTGCTTTTCTATTTCCTTTAAGCCAGCGACATCAAAGCCATTTAGTATTCTCTAAATATGCTTAACTTCTATCATCTCATTTCATGTTGCTTCTAATTAGAACAGTTTTCTTGCTCTTTAGCAGTAGGGGAATGGCACTGTTCATGTTTTCTTCTCAAGAATCAACTTATCCAGAGATGAATGGGGCCCTGGGCAACCTTGTGTAGATCCAGACCTGGAGGTTGGTGGCCCTGCCTGTGGCAAGGGGGTTGGAGGTCTATGATCCATGGGGTCCCTTCCAACCCAGACCATTCTATGACTCTATGATTGCTGCTGTCTCTCCAATCGACTAAGGTTAGTTGGATATAAATATATTTTCTTCTTGTCTTCGATTGTCTGTATCCCTACTGTTCTAAGTAATATTTGGTATAATAAATAAATGTTTTTATTGAACAGAATTACTAGTTATTTTCTTTTTAATAACTCAGACACTGCCAAGAACAACTCCAGAAAACATCATGTGGTTAATTTCAGCAACTTCATAGGCCCAACTGTATTTCTTAGCAAACAGAATCACGATGGGCTCCTCCTCAGCATTTTCTAAGATGGTGAAACAGTAATTCGGAACGGGATATATGTAGCTGCCATCAGAGGAATTATGAGGTAAAGGCACGATAAAAAAAGTGATAGTAGGATTGAGGAGTACCTGAGAAGCACTATGTTTTTGATCTCAGGCAAGAGCAATTCATAAATGTTATATTTTACCATATATGCAGGGTCTAGATTTTATTGCCAGAGAGTAGAATCTTACTCTCCCTTAAACTAAACCAGTCAGTAGGAAATTAACAACTATCTATGAAGGTAGTCAAGAAAAGGGAAAACAGTATTGGATTGGAATTAAACAGAAAAAAGTAATGGAAAGGCTTTGCTCATCTGTGTAAGAACTTTCAGGTACAAAAGTCTAATCTGTGGTTCAGAGAAACATTGTAGGAATTACAGGTTCAAAGAAAATGTTTTCCAAAATCTTTGATCTGGGTTTGGTCTAAAGAAACAGTTCTCCAAGAGTTTTACTAAGCAGCTTTGGTAAGAAAAACATTTTTATTACAAATCAATTTTACTTTATATTCTTCCCTTGCAAGTGTCCTGAATAAAGAATTCTTGGAGCATCTTCATCAATACAGTGCTCCTGTTGTGGTTTTAGGTACATTCTGTTTATTTTCTTGTACAGGACAGAGACACTCAAGAGAGGCCTCTCCCAAAATATGCTTACTCATGGGTGTCTTTACTTTCTAGAGGAAGGAGAAAGAGCAGAAAAGAGCACCATGGCCCCCACCATGTCACTATTACAGATGCTGTTACTCACATGCATCAACGATTCTCCCAAAGTCTTTTGTCACATACAAAGACAGACCGCAAATCACACAGTCACAAAGCAGAACAGCTTTTTGATTGTGATACAGACATCCAGGTCCCTCTTTAGATACTGTAGTTGCCTATACTCTGCTGCTTCTGATTTAGTTTTCTAAGAAGAATGTAATAATCCTTACTTGAAGTTGCTTGTTCTTAGAGTGAGGAACCTGTAGATCTCTAAAGGAAATCAAAATTGGGTCCTTTCACACTGCTTTCACCCAGACTAGCAGTCAATAGCTTCATTATGAAGGAATACATTACCTCCTAAACTCACATGCTATCCATAAACTCAAACTAAATCTCCACAGTTCACTTCCTGTACTGTTCAGTATCTCCTATTTTTACCCCAAACTTTAAAAGCTGTAGCACAACTCTAAAATGGAACCTGATGTAGAAATTGTGGAGGGTTTTTGAATAGAATTATGATCACAATAAGGACTACAAAACATGGAAATATATTATCTTCTTCAAAAGTACTGTAATACATAAAATAACAAAACCAACCAAAACAAAATAAACAAAAAAAACCCTGAGACAATATACTGGGTACAAAAGAAATGTAGTTGGGATTAAGCCCTAAAAATACAATGTAATCTTATCCTTGACAGGTGTGTTATATCTACAGCTAGCAGACTTAGGGCTTTCTGTCTAGTTTTCATTTTAGCAACCTTTGTCAGCTTGTCACACCTGTACATTTTGAATTGAACTGCAGGATAGGGAAAGAAGTTTATTCTCAAATCTTAGAGATATAACTCATGCATCAAGTACTTTAAGAACTGATAAGGCAGCTACAGCATTCCTGGAAATTTTTGGATATTACAGTAAAACAAAAGTCAAGAACTACAATATGCATTTGGTGCATATATTCACATGGAACGGTTTGATGGCACCTACCACCCTATACAGAGTAACCACCTGCAAAAGGAGAATCCAAGTTAGTGCCCTTTTCCATATGTATTTCTAAAATAAAACTTGCATTTTTAGAGATAATTTTGCTCTACCTTCTTTTCCTTTAGTCAAATTTCCATTGAGAAACCGAACAGTTTTAATCCTTTTGGAAATGGCCTCACAGCATCTGTGCTTTCTTGCATCCATCCCAGAGGTTGGAAGCTCATACCTGAAGCTGTTTTAACACACTTAAGGAATTACGTTAAAGGAAACATGTGTTCTGTGTTCTAAATTTAGCAATAATATACACATTCAAAGAAGTTAAAACTTGGCTCAACACTATTTGCCTCCATAAATGGCATCATTATAACTGCATGGACAGTCATCTAGGACCGTTTTCTCCCCTAATCTTACTCACCTTCAAATTTACACAGGTGAGATGCTACACTACAAGACAAAACAACTTGCAAATATGTATATCTGTTCACCTATATGCAGGTAAACCTCTTGTTTTCTAAAACATTACAGATTGCAATACAGAAATTAGCACACATAATTAATTCTCTATGTGTATCAAACAGATGTTGTCACTGTTAGCATTAGCATAACCAAATGTAATTAATGCATGTTCAAGTCATCTTTAAACTATGTAGATCAGGTTTTGTAGCTCTTTTAACTAAAGCAATGCAAAGCTTCAGGCAGGCTACAGAATTTGATGGAGCAGTAAGGCCAATACTTCATCATACAGAAGACCACAGTGAGTTCCAGATTACAGTTAGAATGGGAGTGATACTTAATTTAGCTGGTTGTAGCTGAGACCAAATTTTCAGTTTGATGCTTTAAATCTTTATTCAGTAAAGAACTCGTTGACATACCAAAAGCAATAAACCTAAGCTTTAAGTACTACTTCAATTATTTCATTAATTTTTCCTGAAATCATCATGGACAATAATTATTTATCACATTTTTGACAGGTTTCCCCCCATAGACCATTTCACTTTTCTACATATCCCTTCTTCAAGGCACCAGAAGAACTTTTAAGGTTTATCCTTTGTCTATATTGTTGCTCTTGAAATGCTTTTGGCTCCAAAATGAATTGTTCTTCAGTCTTTCATAGGTGTGGGGCTTTTGTGTTGCGAGGTTTTTTTCCACATCTTTAGTGAAATTCACTGAACTCTGTCTTGGGTCATGAACCACATAATAAAAAAAAGAGAAAACTTTACAATAGTGATCTACTTATGACAGTATACTATCTATGACAGTATTTCTAACACACAGTATCTTCCTAAGTGTATGCTAGATAACATATAACATCAGATGTCAGATAATTTGCCCTAGGAAATAAATACAAAAGCATTTAAGAGCCCTCTGAAGTCAAATAATACCCAGAATTCGCACAACTGCTGAAAAGAAGGCTGAAGAGCTGGCAGAATATAAGGTGAAGAGTGTTACAGATGACAGTGACATGAAAAAGAATGTAAAAATCTTTCCCTCAGGTGTCTTGGGATGACTATAGGAATGTAGTGAGATCATGTAGGGAGAAAGTCAGAATGGCTAAAGCTGAACTGGAATTCAGACTGGCCAGTTCTGCAAAAGATAATAAAAAGTCCTTCCATAGGTATGTTAATAGTAAAAGGAGAATCTCCAGCCCTTATTGGACGCAGAGGGAACATTAGTGACAAAGGATGAGGACAGGGCTGAGGTCCTTAATTCCTTCTTTACTTCAGTCTTTAATAGTAAAGATGGATATTCCCTGAGTACTCATCCTCAGGAACTGGCTGACAGGGAATGGAAGAATAACAAAGTTCCCATGGTTCAGGAGGAAATGATTAGCGACCTACTTGGCCAGTTAGATACCCACAAGTCAATGGGGCCAGATGGGGTTCACCCGAGGGTACTGAGAGAGCTGGCAGATGTGCTTGCCAAACCCCTTTCCATCATCTATCAGCAATCCTGGCAGACTGGGGA
>VZTU01019872.1:0-13696 GCA_013400835.1 Zapornia atra | reverse complement strand
GTCTACCTGGACTTCAGTAAAGCCTGTGACACAGTTTCTCACAGCATTCTGACTGAGAAACTGGCTGCCACTGGCCTTGGCAAGTGGACCCTCTGCTGGGTTAAAAACTGGCTGGATGGACGGGCCCAAAGGGTGGTGGTAAATGGAACAAAATCCAGCTGGAGGCCAGTCACAAGTGGCAGCCCCCAGGGCTCAGTCCTGGGTCCAGTTTTGTTCAACATCTTTATCAATGACCTCGATGAAGGGATTGAATGCTCCCTCAGTAAGTTTGCAGATGACACTAAACTGGGAGGAAGTGTTGAGATCTGCCTGAGGGTAGGGAGGCTCTTCAGAGGGATCTGAACAGACTGGACCGATGGGCTGAGACCAATAGGATGCAGTTTAACAAGTCCAAGTGTAGAGTGCTGCACATGGGACATAACAACCCCATGCAGTGCTACAGGGTTTGGGGGAGACTGTCTGGAGAGCTGTCAGGCAGAGAAGGACCTGGCAGTGGTGGTTGACTGCAGGCTGAATACGAGCCAGCAGTGTGCCCAGATAGCCAAGAAGGCCAATGGCATCTTGGCTTGTATCAAAAACAGGGTGACCAGTAGGTCAGGGGAACTAATTGTGCCCCTGTACTCGGTCTTGGTGAGGCCACACCTCAAGTACTGTGTCCAGTTCTGGGCTCCTCCCCATAAGAAGGACATTGAGATCCTCGAGTGAGTCCAGAGAAGGGCAACCAGGCTGCTGAAGGGGCTGGAGGGCAAATCATATGAGGAGCGGCTGAGGGAGCTGGGGATGTTTAGCTTGGAGAAGAGGAGGCTGAGGGGAGACCTTATCACTGCCTACGACTACCTGAAGGGAGGTTGTAGAGAGGTGGGTGATGGTCTCTTCAGGCAGGTGATAGGACAAGGGGAAATGGCAAGAAGTTGTGCCAGGGCAGGTTTAGATTGGACATTAGAGAAAAAATTTTTACTGAAAGAGTTGTCAGGGCCTGGAACAGGCTGCCCAGGGAGGTGGTTGAGTCACCTTCCCTGGATGTGTTTATTAAAAGGGTAGATGAGGTACTTCGGGATATGGTTTAGCTTAGGATGGGATTGGTTGGACTTGATGATCTGCAAAGGTCTTTTCCAACCTTGTGATTCTGTGATTTGCAAACTTTTAGGGAATAACTTACAGCAGTCTTATTTGTCACACAACAATTTTTGAGTGTTTACTCATGCTTCCTCCTCCCTGGAAGAAAACCTAGGAAATCACCAGCTGTCCTAGAATTGGAATAGATTTATATGTACTGGACAAACATAATAGCAAAAATTATACAGACAACCGGCTCATACAGAAATCAAAAAGCTTTCTTGCCTACTAAACATTCCACTAGCAGAAAAGGCCATTTGGTTTGTGACTAAAGCACAACCCTGGAAATGAGACTTTGTTCCATCTTTACTCTGCTCTGAGATCTAAAAGTAGGTTATTTCAACCACCTGTTTGCCTCAGTTTTCTCCCTTCAGGGAGATAACAAAAATCAAGTCTCCCTTGGAAATGTTTGGATTTCAAGGTGAAAAGTACAACACAGGTATTATTATTATTATAATAATCTGATGAACTAGGAATGGTCAAATTCTTTGTAAAAGTCAATGAACATTCACAGTTGAATCAACATAAGAAAGAATTAAAGGAAACAATATGGAGTGGGCAGACTCTTCTTCATAGAAACTTAGAGGGCATAAAGTGACTAATAAATGTTTTTCCAAACAGCAAATATCATAGACTACTATAATTACATCTTTACATTTATATCATATTTTAAAATAAGTATAATTTACAACTCCTGTGCAGGTTTTTTATCAACCAGAAACCTAGAGAAGTTGTTTTTTTCTAATGTAATTACAGATGAGATTCAAATAGAAGATTAAAATAAATTCTTTACCTGGTAGAAAATATATTTTAATGGTGAATTAAAAATGAAAGATGTCTCTTCCTACTGCCAGGAAATAAGAAACAGTATCTTCTCTGAAGTTGTACAACTCACCTAAAAATCAATGCAAAAAACTTACTAAAGAACAACAGCACTTTCTTCAAAGCTTTGTGGTGAGTGAAAAGAAATAATTTTTTTTATTAATTTCCTTGTGTACATCTTAGAACACCAGAGTAGCTGAAGTGTTTATTTCAGAAGAACTCGTACATGTAAGCATGATTTTTAGAAAGTTCAAATGCAACAGACTGTGATTAAGTTTTTATATGTTAGTATCACTTTCACCCAACTGCACACAAAAAGACCATTCAAATTACAAAACAGCTTACCAGAACGTTGATTTCAGCAACTTTTTCTTCTAAATTCTACTTTACAAAACTAACGATGTATCTTTTAAAATTTTAACCCCAAACACTGATTTTTAAAAGGGATATGCATGGAACTTAAATATAAAACATCTTTATTTTCATAAAATGCAAAATGCTTGAACATATTTAAATACTTAATGTTTCTAACATATTATGGAATTGATAAATTGTTATAAATTTATAACATAGATTCCCTCTAATTAAAAAAAGTGGTTCTCAAAATAAATCAACAATTCCCTAGTGCTCTTAAAGAGAAAAGATCAAAAGCAGTAACTGGCGTTTTCCTTCCAGTGTTAATTAGTAATTTAAAATCTTAGCTTCATTAGTACCTGCTCTGAAATAGCTTGATTTTTGGGGGGGGGGGTGAGGCACGACACATGGATGCACAGACAAATCCTGCAACTAAAGTCATGAAATTTAACCACCTTCGAAAATGCTTGCCTTCATCACAGTTAAAAAAAGGATATGAGAAACTTATTTTCTTTTAAATAAGCATCTTCCTTGAAGACCTCAGCTTCTGTTTGATGTTGAGATGCATGTATTGTGTAACTCTACTGGCCAAGTAACATCCTTTCTCTATGACAGTTCAGATATGTCTGGTAATTTTCAGTAGAAATATTAGAATTGGTTCTTTGGCATAGTACAAAAGTTGACAGCTCCTACTATTTGGATTGACTACAAGTCCTAAAGAAGATTATCCTGTATTTGGAGCAAGTGGGACAGGACAGGACGTCACCGTTTCCCAAGTAGATTAAATGAATGTCCCTTTATGGATTTCAAGTGTCTTCCATTTGTAATTTGCTTGATGACTTCAGTACTGATTACATTATCACAGTTTAATATCTCCTGCATACAAGGTAATCATCAGTATAGCAGTAAACCCTGTTAGCAAACCCGCGTTCTGAATAAGGAAGAATGTGAGATCCATTTTTCTTCCTGTCACTTTCTCTTGCAGCATATCATTCATCTCTGGGAACTGAAAAAAAGGGATATTTTTAGGTAAGTATTGCCATCTCGTGGCAGCGTGCATAACTTAAGGCATTAAGAAATGAGCCATATTGCTATTTTGGACTGAATATTAGAGCTAACCGAGGGTGAAGGAAGTCACGGGAACGGGTCACATAAAAGAGAAGTCTAAAAGAAGAGTAAACTATGGCAAAAAGAAGTGACATTATGTTCCTCCCTGCTGTTATTTCACCTGGTTGTGTCTCATGCAGATTTCCTCTCTGAAGACTGTGTATTTTAGGGTTAGTGTAGAAACCTTCAGGATAGGTGACTCAGAAGCCATATCTTTCTTTGATCTCACAAGGTGAAACCAGACACTGAAAGTAACGCAATTCTTGGAGAACAGACTAAGGTTAGTGCTAAGTGGCCAAACCTTCCCAGAAATCATTCCAGAGCCCTGTAAACCTCTTGCACAAGAGGCAAAGATGACAAACCAGATCAGCTTCATGCCATACAGCAAGGCTCATCTGTGCACACACCTGTGTACACATTCTCACATGCCCAAAGTCTCACCACACAGTGATCTTACTGGCACAGGTTGGATGATGCCAATATGGGAGGAAAAAAGAACAGCAAAAAGAAATGAAAGAATGACATTCCAGTTAATCCTACCTGCTTCTGGACAAGCAAACCAGAAGAGTGTGAAAATTGTAAGAGAAACCAGAAAGCCAGATCTCTGTACAGAGCACTTGAATACCCTATTTCAGACTTTTCAAGAGGAAGAAAGATTCACGTAGGTAACTGATACAATCCAATAACCTATAAAAAGAGAGAGATTTGGGGAGAGGGGAAAGGAGATAGAGAGGGAGAAACAGAGAGAACAGAACAAGAGTTATGAAGAAAAGAATTTTACCTACTTCAATGGATTTAATAAAAAATTTGAGACACTCATAGTGAGTTCACTACTATTCATTATATAGGAGTGAAACTAAATGAGAAGTATCAACTGAGATACTGCAAGCTTGTAAAATCAACTATCTGTACTGCTCACTTAACTCATACATTATTACTTATTAAATCATATATTACCTGAACTATTATAGTATTAATGAAATAGTCACTATAACTACATGCCAGTTCTTAAAGCACATATAGAACCAAACTGGGGTCTCAGATCTTTTAAAATTCTGGCCTCACTCTTCCAGTTCTGCACTCAAATGGATTCTCATGTGGCAGGTGTAAACACATTTGCAGACACATCTGTTCTTACAACACTGAATTAAGCATAATAAACCTTATAATTCTTGAAAGATCTCTCTCATCTTGAGATAAAACATCATCATAAGAGTAAATTATAGAATATTACTGACTGCCTGTGAATCCAGATTTTGTTTCCTGCTCTCTAAATCTGATTTGGATCTTCTTTGCTTTTATCTTCTAGCACACTTTAAAAAATTAATGATAGACAGTCTGTTTTGAAGAGATCAGCAATTTTTTTTAGTCTAAATGAAGAAACTGGGGCTGGCACTGTATAATTTATAAACCAGAATAGAATTTAAGTTTTTCATCTAAACAACCCCAAAATTATCACTGTGATTACACAACACCTTTCATTCAACTCAAAACTAAGTGTTTTGTTTCATTTTGTTTACCTTTTAAGGTTTGGGGGGTTTTATTTTCTTTCAAAATATGGTTTAAATAGACAAATGAACCTTTTAAAAATAGTAAGGTGAAAAACTTTGCCACTTTAACATGGTAAAACAAAGTATTTATAGACCTTTTAGTGTATAAATAGAAAAATAAGGCTTGTCTCTAAGTCTAATTTTCAGCAATAATCTGATTGTCCCCTTCTTTGATGTGAAAGGCTTTCATTATTCATGAACAAGCATAACTATTTTTGCACCTCAATTAAGGGTATAATTGATAATTTCACATATAATAATAAGTAGATGACACTTGCACGAGAGGTACAGAATACTAAATTCTACTGGAGAGACTTAGTGCAGTCTTTGTTTTCTTGCAGAAAATAAAACGATACACCTGAAAATAAAATTATATCTCACCATATCTGCCAGAGAGATGTACAGGAACATTCCACCAGCTACGGCAAAGATGACGTTAGGAGCAAAGTTGTTGCCTACTAATATACCAAAAGCCATCCCAATGTAACAGGAACATGCAGACAGAAAGTTGAAAAATAGAGCCTGCCGAGTACTCATCCCTGCATTAAGCAGGATGACAAAATCGCCTAAAAGAAAAAAAATCATCTTCAGAAAATGATCTTGATATTATTTTCTGATTTCAAAGCAAGTCTGAAGACACAATTTGTATACAAATTATAGCCCCTGCTGGTTATCTTCATTCAAATAAATGATGAGGACCTCCCTTCACTAAGGTATCAGAAATATTCTAAAGCAAGTAGATGATGCATGATTGAGCTAAGAGCATAGAACCACCTACATTGATTAAAAATAATAATAATGTTAATGCAGCATATATAAACAAGATAATTAATACCTCTTTAATATACATCCCCAGCATCCACCCCTGCACTACTTCTAGCCCTGCACTTGGGAACTTGCTGGGCTAGCTATGTATTTTGTGCTTGGGAACCTTTTGATTAATATTTTTTCCATTAATTTGTCAAAACCTTCTTTCAATCTATGCCAACTTCTGGCCAGTACAATCTCCTATAACAGTGATTTCCACAATAAACAACATGGTGAATGAAGTTACTTACCCAGTTCATGAGGAAACTCTTCACACAAAATGGCTATGGAGGTACTAAGCCCTTGAAGAAGAGACAAAGTGAAAGAAGCACCAATAGCCAAACCATCTATGAAATTATGTACGGCGTCACTCAGTGTTACCATCCAAGCAATAGTCCCAATCTTTGATAACGGACACCCTTTAAGACACTTGCATAAGCTGCCTTGGGTGGCTTCTTCCTGGAAAAATAAAAACAACACTGAA
This sequence comes from Zapornia atra, assembly GCA_013400835.1. Taxonomy (NCBI): domain Eukaryota; kingdom Metazoa; phylum Chordata; class Aves; order Gruiformes; family Rallidae; genus Zapornia; species Zapornia atra. The sequence goes on along the minus strand of VZTU01019872.1, from coordinate 7,456 downwards.
TGAAGAAACCAACAAATCACACTTCTGTGATCATTAAATAAAAGCCAAATGTAAAATAAAGCACTACTGCACATGGAGACTGAAATGCTTGGTTCAAGAAGTGAAAGGCACAGGTAGCAAATATCTTCTGTTTCAACAAGTTAACATGCAGGACCCAATCACCCTTCTGACTATAAACCTTTATCTGAATGCTCTTCAGCTGAGACAGAAAGAAGTTCAGACCATAGTGGTCTGAATGTCTTTCTGGAGTCTGTCAGATTAAAGAGTGCCAAGACTCCTCACAGCCTCCTCAGCCACCTATTTTAAGCATGTACAGTCAGAATGATCTGATCACATTGACTGAAAGCATCTGTATTTCCTACCTAAAACACATCTGGGCGAGTTAAATACTGACAGTTCAACATGCTCTAAGAGACCACTTTAACACCACAGTAACAGCTGGGTACATGCCAATGTAGACACACACTCAGATACTCCATAAACTTTATTTATAATTTTGGACAATGACTGTCAAGTCCAGGTATTGAAATCAGTTTCTACAAAGTGCATGTTTAATAAAAACAGCTGTGGGTAATTCTGATTGTGCGAGTTGAAGGCTCAGAGCATGCAAACATGCTAGTATAAAACTGCAATGCACATACACACCAGGGATCTCAATAATTCCTCGCAGAAGTGGAAGTAATTTATACATGCAGTGCCACAAAATAATGAAAAACTTAAAGCAGATAAAACGAATTGCCATTTTAGCTGGGAGCACAAACTAACTTTCCCTAAAAATTTCCTGATGATCGATTCTGGTAAATTTCTGTACACACATATACTGTAGTTACATAATATTTGCAAGTATTACAGTATTTTTCACCTGAAAAAAAAAGGATTTGCATTTAAGGTGTTAGCTAGTGCTTACTTACTAGAGTACATAAACAGTAATATATACACCTGTGTGCCCACAGGCATATTTATATACCTCTCCTCTTGTAGGATAAGGCTGTAGAGGAACACCTTTTCTTCCTTATGAAAAGGTCATAGATTATTACAAGATATCTTAGTTACTAAAAAGAATATTGCAAAGTGGTTCACTATTGCCATATTAAATGCAAATTCAAACTTCATGGAAATATAATGATTCAATAATTCTTTAAAAAATCTTTAATGGAAGACAGAAGGTCTGTCCCACAATTTGCTCACCAGACTCTTTCTTGACATACTACTTGCTTCTATATAGGAGCTGCCTTGGCACAGGACAAAAGTTCAAGTCAGGGATTTCTAAGTCTAATGCACTTCTAATGCACAGTTCTAAGCCTAATGCACTACTTGCAACTAATAAAGCCTTGGTCAAATAATACTACAACTGCTAAAAAGCACACTTACAGCTCCTATCCAGTGCATAGGAAGTTCTGAAATTATACTTTTTATGATGTGAAAATGAGCAATAGTATCCAAAAATCATGAGTTTCCCTGCCAACTCAAACACAGGTTTTAGACTTGTACTACATGCTTGCCTTCACGTTTTGGGAGGTTTTCCTCTCAACATTTCATCTAACACACAAGCAACGATGATCATATTTTTAGGATTATTAGTTTGCACCTGTACTAATTCTGTTTGAGACAGAATCACATATGAGTAATAGACTTCTCTCAATCCACATAGGCAACTTGAAAATGCATATAGCCACAGAAAATGCATAAACTAGGTGACTGAAAGTAAAAAGAAACATGAGCATGAGAAAATCCAAATAGAATTCGCATTTTTCATTTATTCATCCAGCTCCCCGAGTTGAAGTTCTGCCCCCCAATGTTTTTTCCCTGTTCCCTGGTGACCATCCTTCAAGTTACCTAAGAACCAACTGGGGCACTGTTTTGCAGATCGTCCTGATTTCCGACAAAAGCACCTTTTCTTTCTTGGGCATAGTTCTAGTTTCACTGAGGAAAGGGAGTTTGAGAAAAATTTACCCTACAAATATATAGGATTCCAAGGCAAAAATGAACAATGTCTGTCTCTCCTGGACTGTTCCCACTTTGTCATGGTAGTTTAACAGGCATCACAGAAGAGATGCCAGTTAAGGAGCTCTGTAATACCCAGGTAGACTGTCAGAACTGATTTTTATTAATTATTAGTGCAGCTCTGTATTATTTTTATCTCCACAGTTTATGGTAAGCCAAAGACATCTTTGATATTTTTGCTCTTCTGAAGATATTTTTTCTTTAAAAATAATGGCCTCTCCTTTGTTCCCAAACTTAAAAATTACACAGAGACTCTCTCATTTTATTCTGTGATATCTCATCAGGTTACAACTGCTATTTCTAATGGATCTCTGGCTCCCTCAAACACAAACCAGACATGCCCTTTTGTGTCCTCTGGAAGCACTCACGGGACCAAGAAGGAATCCTGATACTGCCTCCAGCACATAAATAAAGGCCACCATAAAGTTTTGTTATACAACTCTAACATTGTGCACTCAAGGATATAGACATTTCAGTAATTTGTCTTTGAAACAACTTTTCTTCAAAGTTACTATTGACAAGCCGTATTATTTTAATGCATAGTAAATACAAATATTGGGTAAGCAAAAAAGAGGTTTCCAAGGTTGCAATTACTACTGCAAGTGAGATGTGAAAGTGAATAATTAAACATTTGGATTTAGTCTGGCAGTGAGTCTGTTCTGGCCTTATAAGAGAATGTGGCTGGATCTGCATGGCTGAAAACAGGTACCACACTTTGGCACAACTGGACTTCAAACTCTCTCATTAAAACCTACATGATTGTGGGGGGTTTACCTTGGCTGGACACCAGGTGCTCACCAAGCTGCTCTATCACTCACTTCCTCAGAAGGAGAGAGAAAATAAATGGAAAAAAAAAGATCAAGGTCAAGATAAAGACAGTTGAATAAAGCAGAAGCAAAAGGCCATGCATGGAAGCAAATAAAACCAGAAGATTTTATTCTCTACTTCCCATCAGCAGGCAATGTTCTGGCCACCTCCCAGGAAGCAGGGCTTCAGTATGCATAGCAGTTGCTCAGGGAGACAAATGTTATAAATAATGAATGCATCCCCTTCCCCCCTTCCTTTCTCTTAGCTTTTATTGTTGAACAGATGTCATGGGGGGTGGAATATCTCTTGGATGAGTTTGGGTCAGCTTCATGACTGTTTCCCCTCCCAAGACCTTGCCCACCCCCAAACTACTGATGAAGGGGAGGAAATGCTGGAGAGAGTCTGAGCTCTGCTGAGTAGTAGCCAAAACACTGGTGTGCTATCAACACCTTGCTAGCTACCAATACAAAGCACAGTGCTATGAGGGTTGCTATGCGGAAAATTATCTGTCTCAGCCAGACCCAATACAATGATGATTTACGGCTATGCTATGCTTGCCCTCTCTAATAAGCTTTAGATTACAAGGACACATTAAAATTCTATAAGGGGTGTGTTGGCTTACGCCAAATAGTTCCTTCATAAACACCAAATGCCTGTAAAATCAAATTAATACCTATTCTCATGGCACTACCCCAGCTGATCTAAAACCTCTCAGCCACATTGGCCTTCCTGTGCTTCCTAATGACTTTGAAGGCTACCTGGCCCCTGTGAGCCATGTGCAATGATGGCTTTTTTATTGCTACCTCCAATATCAGCAGTGAGCTACCTGCCACGGGAATTTCCTTGCAGCCAGCATTGGCTCCAGAGTGAATCTGACCCAGTTACTTTCAGGAGGTTTTAATATAACGTATCCTCTTCCTGGCTTTGGAGAAATGGAAAGGAAGAAAGAACGGAAAGCATGAGTTTTCTTAAGCAAAGTAAGTAGAGGAGAAGAACCTTTGTGAAATGTTCTTAAAGTCAAGGCTGAAGGTAAAAGTAGATGTATAAGTATTCCACAAAGGACCTTGGGGTGATCTACAATACTTTATGATCATAAGCACAGCATTTATTTCTAGCAACTAGTTTAGATGCAATCTAGTTACATTTTATTATTATAACATACGGTATGATTTTGCTATGCTTGTGTTACACATAAACAGATGGCTAGCCAAAATTTAATAATGGAATATGTCCAGATAAAACTTCTGGTAAACGGCAGAAAAAACAACACCCATACCACTGGAGATGTCTGTCTCCGTGGGGAATGGAAGGTTCTTTTGTTTGTTTTATACATCTACAAAATACAGTTTAGGGACACTCATAATACTAATTCCCTCTTGGTGCCCATGCAACTTTAATTATTGAGCTGGTTTTTCCTAGTTTCTAAGATGCCCAGTACCCACCACACTTCATGACATTTTTACAGTAAGGACAAATGCCATTTTGGGACTTTAAACTGCATGCATCAAATACCCTGTAAGTCTGCAGGGTCAATGCAGAACTCTCAGATTCTCATCCAGCCGTCAGGCCTGCCTCTGGCTTCCTCTCCTGCTCCTCACTGTTCCCCACAAACAGCTTACTGGCTAAAGAAAATGAGTGGTAAAACAGAAATCTCTACTATGAAAAAAATCTTCCTTAGCCATCAGAACACTGTTTCTGTGTGGTTTTATTTTTTCAAATAAGGGACAGTACTGCTCCTTCCTGTATAGGGAAAAGTGATCTGCAGCATACCAACTTTCTCTTCTTGCTTCCATTTTCTTCTCAGACAAAAGGAAGTCTTATTTGTAATATGGAAACAAAGAGAAATCTAAGAGAACAAATCTGAAAGAGAATCATAGTTAAACAAGGAGAGATGGCTTCTGTCTCAACACATAACCTCCATAACCCCACAATATCCAAATATACTGCACTAACACAAGCAGTACGCACAATATACTGCCATCAGTGTTACTGTATTAGTTTTCTTCATTAATCATTGATTCAGAGGAATCAGGTTCTCGCACTTTTGGCTTTATATAGTCAGGAACACAATATGGATCAGGCAACACTAAACCACACTATCACTCTAAGCAAAACAATATCAATAAAATTAATTATCTGATTAAATACATATCTCTGTCCTCCTCATCCCGACATAGATATAAATTAGCTCTTTATGTTGGCCACAAACTGAAGGCATCATTCAGCTTTCCTACGCTTGCCCCAAAACCCCACTTTTTTTTTTTATAGGGCTCCAGCACATTATAAACTATAAATTTACCCAAAAAATGACATAAGTAATAAAAATAATTATTAACTTTCCCCTCATATATGCTTACACAATTGACAGAGATAAAATAAATAAATAGATCCAATTTTCATACCTGTGCTGAGACCACACTGATGCTGTCAAAACCAAGAGTTCCATTGCTCTCTATGACGGCTGAATTTGCATAGCATGTCCCCCCATTGCTGGATGACAGTGATTTGGGTGGGTTAGTCTTATCCTGAGAACAATTCTGTTCACCGTTTTTTGAGTCATGATGGCCAGTCTAGGTGACAAATACATAAGTAGACAGCTAATTAAAACAGAAGCAAGATAACAAATGTAAGAAAATAAGAGTCCAAAAACAAAAAAGTGGGGCATATGATACTCATGTTGTTTTGCTTTCAGCATCAAGTAAATGTTTAAATGGGCAGCAGTAAACCTTTAAATGTTTAAATTAACTCTAAATGTATCAAAGTTCCTAACTTGTCACTTTTACCTAGTCAGAATACATGTAGGGATTTTTCATTTTTATACCTTTATATAGTAGCTGTTAAGCCAAACACCTGACCATTTCTAATTATTCATGGCTGTCTGTTAAATAGAGCTTATTAGTCATTGTCAACTGTTCCTGAAAATAAAGGGTGACTAACTTTATTATTTTTTTTGTGCTATTATTGCAAATAAGGAACAGGACAAAAAAATTCAAGAGGCCCGTCTCCGAGATTAATTCAGCCTCACTCATGCGAGTACACAGAAAACAGGTACTCTGACATATGGATAGAAAGAAAAGCCCTGTGCAGTATGCATAACTGCAGTGTCATGAAAGAAGGTCTGTGTACCAAAGCACAGTGAAATACAGAGTTGAGGTTACCAAAAGCAAGATTCAGGCACTGTCAGCACAGTTATACTTTACAGATGACTAAGAAGGTAAGTCACATTGATTTCACCAGCCCAAAGGGGAGCTCCAGAGGCAGACTCAATTCTCTCCAGCTCTTACTTTTTTCTAAACACATTTAGATAGCACAGCAACAACTTGGCCATTGTGAGAAACTAGAGCATATGCCAGTAACAGCAGACCCCACTCACATCTGGATTCTATTCCCAGCTCTGCTTGTAACCCCTTCAAAAGAAGTGAGATTGCTTCTTCTATCCTTATGGATTTTAAACAGATATATCAGAACACATGGTAAGGCTGATCCCCTCAGATAAAATGGAAAAACACCCACGTTTTATTATATTTTAAGAGATAATTGATAGTTTAACAGGCACATTAAGGCAAGGCTTGTTCAGTTAGTAATACATTTCATTACCTGGTTATAGATCTTCAATATCACTTTAAGAATCCTTTCCACAAAGAAGAGAATGTAGAATCCACCAAACACAGCAGCTGCTTTCTCAATATAGTTATCTACTTTGGGGTCAAACCCAAATGCCTAACAGTGAAGAAAAAAGCAGTGCAAATTAGTTTGCAATCTTACCATATTTCCAGAAAAACAAACACACACCACACACACACAGATACTCCTCTAAAATATGGACACTCTCTCTCTCCAGACTATGAGTTTCTATGAGACTGAAATTATGAAAGATCCTGATCTTTTTAGATTTTTTAAACTTGGATTAAATGCTAGCAGTGTTAATTCAGTAAAACTTAACATTGGAATGTAGTAAAGTGCAAGACAAGGAAGTTCTAACCTGTAGCCCATTAAAGTTCACTAAAACTATTAAATGCATTTCTCTTTCTGTCTAGAGGCAGAATAGTCCTTGGTCTTTCCCATGGCACAATCAGACATAGATCTTGATGGCTCTGCTCACCCAGACAGGAAGATATGTCAGTGGCACAATTCTTTGGAGATTGCAACTCACACACAGAATCCCACTGTAGTATGCTTCTAAAATTAATACACTTTAGAAACCTATAGGCAAACCAAATAATGATTCCCCTTGCTTACCTCTGGAATGAGCTGGAAAATTGCATTAGAAAACAGAGTACCAATGGCCAAGCCCACGAAGTAGGTTAAAACCTTGGGGAAATATGACTTCTTTAAGAGGGGAGTTAAAATCAATCCCAGAAGTGATGCCAAGTTAATGATAGTCACAGCCAGGAACCCATATCCCCAAACTGTGGATAAACAAGCAGAAATACAAAATATTTTAGTATAATACCCACTTCAGGATGGTTATGGAATTTTCTAACAGCTAAATTGGAATGAAATTAGGAAAGAAAGTGGTTCCCTGGCTGAAATTACACTTCAGAAAGATAACAGTGTTAAGATACATAGATACTTAAGATGGATACCTGCAGAAAGGAAACATCTGGAAACACTGTCTGGGGCTACCACATTAAAAAGGAAAACT
>VZTU01019871.1:106648-125802 GCA_013400835.1 Zapornia atra | reverse complement strand
GAGAAAGAGGCAGCTCCAGAAGGCAATTCATCTCATCCTAAAGTAGGTATCTAAGGTTCAATGAATCACTATCTCATTCCTTTCTTATCCTATGGCTATGAAGAGAGTGTGACAGGTATCTTTCAGATGTCTGAGTTTGGCAAGATGAATCCTGCCCTAGCATCATTTTTCACTCCACTCTGAAACTTCACTTTTGGATTTTCTTCACCTTTGTGGTCTTTGGGGCTTCGTTCCCTTTCTTGCCACTGCTGCCAAGCTTCATGATGCCTGACCTGACCTCAACTCACTGACCCAAGTCAAAGCCCACTGGAAGATCCTCTTTCCTGTGAACGATCTTTGGATCAGACCTTAAGGGAGAAGCAGCAGAAGGGCAAAGGTGCTCATCAAGATTATTACAGAACAGCAAGTCAGTTTACTCCAGCCTCTGCAGGGAAAGTTCTCCCTTGAATCTTTAAGACAGGACCAATGCATTGATTAGCCCATTTCAGTCCAGAAGGTTAGCAGTTTTTTGACCTCATATCTTGTGCTGTCGTACATAACTTGATAAACTGCAACAAAATCACTCCATAAGGTTGTTGTTCACATCTGGCCAGTTAGAAAGACCGATGAGAGGTGTAAGACTCTTATCAGAATACTGTATTGCAAGAGTCTTTCTGCAACAGACTGATGAAAAAATGGACTTTCAGCTTGAATTCTAGAATTCTCAAATTAATTTGAATTTTATTAGATTTGGACAACATGTAAAAATATTGTTGTTTAAATGGGTCCACACCCATCACTGAGGAAAAATCACACGATTGACTAAATGATTTTTTTTTTCCTCCTGACAAGAGGATCATTTAAGCACATGAGCAGTCAACTATTTCTATTACCATACAGCAGTATCATAAGAAAGCAAATAGACCTGGGGTTGCATTCAAGGATAATGCATGAAAATTTTCTCAAATTTTCCAGTGTCAGATTAATAGTAAATATTGTTTACTGAAATAAAAAGTAACTTGTTCTGTGCATCAAAATAGCTTGTATTATTCAGAATTGTGGGGAAGGGGAGCTGGAAGATAAAACAATCTGGAAAACATGTTACCAACGAACAGAAGCTGTCAATCATGCTACTGCACTGTATGTTACCAAAATAGCCACAAAAGGGAGCCAGACTTGACAGCATCAATTCTCTCTGCATATACGAGAAAAACAAAGCTGTTGAACAGAAAATTTACTTATTTCCTTATATTAACAGAATTACTGTTGAAAGGCAATATTTATCACAACAGGAACTTGAAATCTGGAAACTTGTTTGTAAGTTATAGCCAACAGTGGCCCACACCTGAAGTGAATGGGCAATGTTGTGTAAACACCTGAGAGCTTCTAATTTTGCAGATTCAAAAAATAGGAATAAAAAGCACCATGGCATTTCAATTTGCAAAAACTTGCCATATAAATAATAAGTTTGTGTACAAAACCCACACACAGTTTAAAATAATTTCTAAGCAGCCCTATCCATCTATCAATATGAATATCTGTGAGCTATATACACCAGTGGGGATTTCATTAAATCAAACTTTGATGTTCTTTACTTAATTCAATCAAATCCCAACATCTTTATCACCTTCTCATCAGAACTAACAGAATAAAGCCACGGTAATATGTACCATTATTGGAATTTCATTATTATGCAGCACCACGTATTTACCATTCTCATGTAAAATAACATTCAAATCTCTTGGTCCAACATGGATATTAACACCAAATAAAAAATATTAGGAAAGGAAACAGAAAGCAGTAAGCTATTTCTAAAGCTACTCTGTCTTTCTCACAGACACAGAGTAAATGGATGATTTAAATCTCAAAGTGGGACTCCATTTTTCCTACTAGTACTCTTGTAATGAACACTGACATTTCAAACCTAGTCAAATAACTGCAAAGTACTTCTTATCATGTGTTTACTACCTTTGCTCTCCTACATATGGATGTATAACTGTTAGACTACTGAGGTGTATTTCTAGTATGAAGAATAATTACATTTCTACAGTATTGTGTCACTCTCTGCCCTGTAGTTGAGTTTAAAAAGTCTTGCACAGCTTTTGTCAACAGCATAGTTCATGTCCTTTACAGCAGACACTGTGATCCTAGGACAGTTCATCTAGCTTAAATCTCTCTCTCCAACAGTGTCCTATATCAACTGTTTAGAGAAATAAAAATACAGGGTGTGAATAGAGAGATTTCTCCGTGCTACACCTTCTAAGCAACCTGCAGATTTCTTGAGACTTCCCTTGCAGGAGAACATATCCAGACCCTGTCCCCCATTAATTTATCATAAAAGGAGTTAGTAACCCATTTATGAATCCATTTATCCTAGAGTAAATGCAGATAACAGGTGTGATGGATACCACATGCTTTGTTCAACATCTGCTCTTTAATTCATGTTAATACAGCACACCTCTAGAGAATGACTGGGTCAGGTGAACTTGTCTGGAGAGGGAGACAGCTCCAACACTGGCATGCCACTGAGGGAGAGGAGACTGCAGGGTGGAAGAATATGAAAGAAAGAAAGCACAAGGAGGAAAGGAAGGAGAAAGGGGAAAGGGGAGAGAAGAGAGAAAAAATCAGAATGAGATCAAGAAGGAACATCAAGAAGAAAATGAATGCTAAGCAAGAGGGACCTATGGCAAAATAGAAAGACTGAGGATGAGTCTGCGTTAGGGTCTCAGTTCAGCCCAGCACGATTTCAAGAAAATCTTCCAAATATCACCACACTGTGCCTTGGTTCACATCATGGAGTGGCTTCTGAGCATGTAACATGGATTTCTTTTGGACAAAAAAAAATTGGAAGATACTCTCCAGGACTGTAAACCCAGCCTCAGGGGAGTATTAAATGTATAGGACCACACCAGACTTTGTTTGAAATACACATGAGCAGTGTGGGCACTGGGTTCTCTGCTCCACAAATACAGCTAGTGGCTCCCACTACTTGCCTATGAAGATGTAGCCTGAAAAATTTCTGAGTGGAACACAGGCTGTCACAAACAACCCTCAAAGGTGACAGGGTGACCAGAAAGGACTGTCCAGACTGTACTGCAACTGGCAATGCCTCTGAATTCACAGACACAATGCTTGGATGCCAAGACCTGCCTTCAACAATGCATTGGGCAATGTAAGATTTTTTTTTTCTTTAGGTAACTTTCCTGTTCTGTTTCACCCAGTCAATTTATTTTACTAACAAAAAACAAACAAACAAACAAACAATACATTTTGTTTTCTTTTCAAAACCCTGTCTTTTTTTAGTTTAAAAGTCCTCTTGTCCTTCAAGGAAACTCACTATACAGAAAAATCCTCAGTAGATCCATTCCAGAGCTCTGTCCAGTTTCAGATCCTATTCCAAAAACTTCTAAAGGGATTTTTAAATGATGGATCGTACAGACTGATACTGATAATATTTCTGACTGCAACCCTAAGTTCCTAGGAACTGAAGCCTTCCTTTTTATCAGTGAAATGAGAGTAAAATCCATACTTAGGCTATCTCTGTGGATTGTTGCTAGTCTTCCCTCAGGACATAGGGATGACACATTACAGCCATACGCATGACTGGCATTACTGATATGGAGCTTACAAATGCTGCATCCTGGTCTACAGTGCAGAGAAGATCACACTTCAGGTACTTAGGGATGTGGTTTAGCATAGGATAGGAACGGTTGGACTTGATGATCTCAAAGGTCTTTTCCAACTTTTCTGAGATTCTGTGATTCTATGATTCTGTGATCAAACACTGCACTGAAAAGAAATACAATAAAATACCTACTTGACCTTCCCAGAAGCATCATTCTTAAGAAAATGCTGATGGAACACCAACTGACTTTCACTTTTTATTTTGGAAATGTTAAAATCTTGATTAGAAGGAATCAGGTATGTATGAACTACAGTGAAACAAGATCTTGTACTTCAAAGATGAAAATGCTCACATCTGACTGTAATCCATCTCCTGGCATATGGACGAAGGCCTTCAACACAAATCCACATCATCTTTCTACATGCCAGTTTTGTGTTTTGACCTCTGGCTTAGCTATCAGACAAAATTCACACATAACCACATAACTCCCTAGCAATTGCATTAATGCAGAAGCTGAAAATTCTGAATTTTTTGAGTTAAAGTCATCATGAACTTAGGTGGTGGTGTAGTTTTGCATGGCTGGGTTCTGGTGGAGAAGGGGGAGCTGCAGGGGTGGCTTCTGCAAGAAGCAGCCAGAAGCTCTCTGCAGGCCCCAGAGAGCAAACACCAGACTCAAGGCCGGAGTCGTTGACCAAGGCCGAGCCCATCAGCAATGGTCACAGCACCTCTGGCAATCACATTTAGGAGAAAAACCCGCAAGCAGCTGCTTTTTGACACCAGAGAAGGGAGTGAGAAGAGGTAAAAAACTGTGCAGACACCAAGGTCAGTGAAGGGTGGAGAAGGCACCCCAGGTGCTGGAGAGAATGATGCCCCTGCAGCCCGTGGAGAAACCCATGGTGGAGCAGGTGTCCCCCACAGCCCATGGAAAAGGCCAAGACCCCGCCTGTAGCCCATGGAGAGGCCCCACGCTGGACCAGGTGGAGACATACAGAAGATGCTGTGACTGGCATTGGAGCAAGCCCACGCCAGCACTTGCAGCCCATGAAGAGTGATAGAGACACAGAGATGAGAGACAGAGATCCATGCCAGAGCAGGTTTGCTGGTGGGCAGCTTGTGACTCCATGGAGGACCAGGCTGGAGCAGTCTGGGAGCAAAGGAGAAGGCAGAGAAATCTTGACTAAAGCGAAGTCTGCTTTGAAGGGAGGTGCTTTAAGATCTGGTCGCACTTCTCACTACCCAACTCTGGGTGTTTCACTGTGTGTGCAGTGCAGTGTAATAAATTACAGAGGTTTCTCTCCTTTATTCTGTGTTGAGTCTGGTTTGCCCATGACGCTGATTGCAGAATGATCTCTCCCTGTCCTTATCTCGACTCCTGAGCCTCTCAATATATATTTTCTCCCCTGTCCAGCTGTAAAGGGGAGTGACAGAGCAACTTTGGGGGGCATCTGGCCTCCAGCCAGGGTCAAACCACCACAGGCAGACATAGAAAATTCTTCTACCTTTCCCTGCTAAAACAGAGCTTAGGCAATACATTGCTTGTCACTTTAGAAAACACTTATTTCCCATTGTTGCTTTATGCTACTTTTACTTTGTTCAACCACAAGAAGCCCTTTTTGGTAAGTGGTATGTGCATTTGTAAGGCACTTTCAGATCTAAGGATGGTGGAAAGCACTAGCTGAATGTGCTATCATCAAGTCTGCTGCAAAAGATTCAGAAAACATGAATCTTTCTGTTTGAGAGGAACATAAAGTATACACTGAGACTATAGAATGTAGCTTTAAATGCCAATGTAAAGTAGTTACTGAAAATTTCAACATAAATCTAACAAAATCCTTGACACTGAGAAACTACACACCTATATTTTGCAATTCATAAAATCTCTTTCTTAGCAGTGCTGAAATTGGAGAAATCAGTCTCCAGAAACACAGCCCTCTCTTTTCCTCCAGCTTCTTTTCATGTAATTTTCACAAACAGGAATTATATTCATATCCAAAACTCATTTCTCTGGTCAAGACAAGGTACTTTTACGTCTCTGGGTCATAACCCTGAACTGAAAAGGGATGAGAAGACCCTACAGCATCAGTGCCACTAGAGCACCTAATAAAACTTTCACCAGCTCCACTCTCCTCGGGCCAGATCTGCTAACACAATAACCTGTCCTCCGCACTGGAGTTGAGCAGTGGCTGATCTCAGTAGCTGAACTCTTGCACACGTTGCCTATGCTTCACTAGGAAGACTGTAGAGCTGCGTACGCATTACTGACGTGGTTGTTTCGACCTACTTTGTTCCTATCAGCACATGATGCCATACTTAATACGACTCTAAATATAATATGTGACTCTAAATTTGGAGCCATTTTCATACAGCACAGATAAAAAAAGTACAAGCAGTGAAGTTCAAGCACTTTCACGCAGATGGCAATGAGGTGAGAAATACTATTCCATTTTCCCACACTCGGATGAGGAAGTATAAATGTCAAATAAACTGAAACCTCTGAGGAAAAGAAAAACGCAGAAAAGTTAGGAAACAGTGCCTAGACGGAGCTCAGCAATCCCCATTTTGTCACTTGTTATACAATCATGTTTATTGCAAGCCAGTGGGTTGATTCGCTGGAACATGTCACGCCAAAACACTATGTTTTGCAATCTCTTACTGCCATCTTATGGTGTTTTTTGATACTGCACAACCCATGACATACGAAAAACTGTCAAAGAAATGCTTTCTCGTATCTAGCACTTCCTTTCATAATTGTTTGTCAAGCTAACAACTCATTACCATCTGGCCCTCATTTCTGCACCCCCAGTTCTTCAAGAAAATACAGAATTCTCTTTGAAGTTGATGAGAACAGAAACCTTTGAGGATCATGTCAGAAAGGCTAATAACAAGCTCTCCCCTTCAAAACTGTTTCTTCGGTTGCTCATTGCTTTTCAAACACATGGTTTGATTCTCATTTGCACTGACTGACTCCACGTTTTGCACCCCGGTAGTGTGCAGGGACTACAAAATAAATCGATAGAAGTGTAGTTTTTCTTCTTCTGTAAAAAAAGGATGCCTATAAATGGTGAAAACAGATTCACAGCATATACTATTTGGACAAAAATAATTTGAAAAAACCTGCCGATTTAAAGAGCATTAAACAACAGAACACCAAAATGAGTGAGGTACAAGAAAGAAACCAGTGGTCTATAATGAGCTTTATTTTTAAAATATGGGCTTTTTTCACTCAAAACCTACTCTAAATGACATTTTGTGTATCTTCTTTCTTGTATTCCACAGCAAATTTCCAGTTTATGAGTAAAGGGACATTCCTGGGTGCCTTACCAGCGCAGTGTGAAAATTCAACCTAAACTAAACAGTTAAAATGCATTTTCCCCTTTCTCTGTTCCTATCAATTCTAACAAATTTTCCCCTAGCCAAGATATTTCCCCAGCCCTACCTGTAAAAAAACCCCTCAATTTTAGTTCTGCTTTAGACTTTGACAGTTAGAGTTTAGTAAAGAAAGTATCTCATGGTTGATGTATTAGAACAAATAAATTAATTTCTCTCCCATTCCCTTCTCCCACACTGTTGTGGTTTTGTTCTTGTTGTTGCACTGATGAAAATTAAAATAGAGCTCGGTTTCTCAATACAGGCAATGTAAACAAACCTTTCAATTCACAGCAAATTCTGCAATCACATTTTATGCCACATAAACTCAATTTTCGTCAAATGACTTCAACCATTCCCTGCTATTGTAATCCCAAAGCACAATGTTGCAAGACAACTAACATTTGTATTGATTTTTTGATATGTGCTACAATAACTCCTTTTAAACACACTTCAGTGATCACTCTCAATGACAATGCAATCAAATGAGTGCAGCAAAGTAGTTTATTGTTTGGCTTTCCCTAATGCTGGAGCAATTCCTGTATCTCACTTAATAATACATTCACAGAAGAATCAACTAATGCAGTAGGACCCTACCAGCTGAAAGCAAAATTACCTTCTTTTGTGCTGTTTCCTGAGAGACTAATACCACCAAAAAAAAAAAAAGACAAGTTGATGTGATGTTCTCCACTCTTAGACATCGTTTGGCCCTCGTCACAATCCCTCTACTCTCTGGCATACTCCAGTGTGGGGAAATCTAACAGTTGTAAGTCATCGCTTTCTGCTTGCTTGCAAGGAGAAAGAGTGCAGAATCTAACCTTGAAAACTCCCAAAATACGCCAGATTGTTATAAACAGAAGCATATGGTTAATCTTGCAATTATCCACTTTCCTTAGGATTTGTATAACTCCCTGTGGTCTGTATTTTTAAACTTAGAGACCTAATTCACCATTTCAGGTGCAAAACAGGGCCCCTACTGTATAAAAGGGATATTAGAGACATTCGCAAGGTCATTAAAAATAATAGCACTTCCCTCCCCCAAATATAAACCTAGTTAATTAAAGATCTTATTACTACAAAAAAAGGAAGAGTAAATGTAGAGAAAAGTGACATGGATTAACAAGGCCAACTTGTTTCTCACTGGTAACACCAGTCTCCTGAAAACTGCAGGGAAGTACAGTCAGCGTATATTAATTTCAGTTAATGTTTAAAACAGAAAAAATGCTTACTATGCTTACTTTTTTAAACTGAATGTGAAATTATAGAAGCACAGAATAGTTGGGGTTGGAAGGGACCTTTAAAGGCCACCTAGTCCAACCCCCTGCAATGAGCAGGAGGCATCATCAACAAGATCAGGTTGCTCAGAGCCCCATCCAGTCTGACCTTGAATATTTCCAGTGATGGGGCATCTACCACCTCTCCGGGCAACCTGTTCCAGTGTTTCATCACCCTCATTGTAAGGAATTTCTACCTTGTATCTAGTCTGAATCTCCCCTCCTTTAGTTTAAAACCATTACCCCTTGTCCTATTACTACTGCTACAGGCTCTACTAAAAATTCTGTCCCCATATTTCTTATAAGCCTCAGTTGAGTACTGAAAGACCATACTAAGGCGTCTCCAGGCTGAACAACTCCAACTCTCTCAGCCTGAAATGATATATACAATATATTTTATGTGCAGAGCAACAGAGATTATTCAGAGGGGAACTGAACTTCAAGCTAGGTCCATAGACTTTATAGTACAGAGACCCACAATAAAATAACTTACCAGCTAAACTTCCATAGCAAGCGAACACATACTCTAAACCAAACATGATGAATTTGTAAGAGTATTCTACACATCCCCAGGAATACATGAAGTGGCCATGGAAATTTGAGGTAAAAAAAAGGTTTCCTAGCACAGAAAAAAAAATAAAGAAGTTTTTCCATTGCACATTAAAAAACACAATTGATTGTTTGGGGGAAAAAAAAACAACCAACCAAACAAAAATCACCAAAGTTGGGGTTTTTTTCATGTATCTTATGAGACTTATGACCTGATCCTGATTATTTGTTATTTTACATACGTGTTCAAAAACATTAGTCCATAGGGGTTTCTACCTACAGTGCCAGCCTGCTCCACAGCTACTTCACAACTGCTTAAAACTTTCCTCACAAAGCAGTTGCCTCTGCTTCTGAATTAATTTTACACATAATAGCAGTATTGCAAATCTCCAGACTCGTAGTCCAAGCATGCTCACAAATGTTCTCTTGAGATACAGCTTTCAGATAATAGACCTCTCTACCTGGCTAGAACTATTGCCCTGATATCATCTGCTTTGACAGCTCTTCTCCTGCCAGCCCTTTTTCTGGCATTTGCTATTCATTGCCCTACTGCCTCTGCAGGCCTTACCTGTTCCATTTCCTCTCTCTGGCACTTTGCCATTTTTTGATTAGGGAGTCTCCAGAGCTCTTCAAAAGTGTCTTTATAGGCAATTTTTTCCTGTGAACATTTCCTCTTGGCTGATCTTTGAACTGTGACCTGGCTTTTCTCCTGCTGTATCACTTACATTTCCACACACCCAGTTGCAGCTGCAATTGCAGCAGCCATTCTAAAACTATCATCTCAGACATTCCTGTAAAATTATTGAAATACCATTTCTTTAAACCTCAGTTACTAAGTGTTCTCCTTTGTGTGTTTAGTTACCCATTCCTGAGTCACATTACTTCTGTTTCAAACTCTAGAAGAATCTTCTCCACTACACAAAAATAAGACCAGGAGATACAGTTCCAAACTTTTCCACCTGTTGGCAGCTGCACAGTTTGAGGACTGGTCAGTAGTGCCTGACCAAGGTGCCCCAGTGACAAGTAACTGCTGTAGCAAGCATTGGAACATGGGAGCAACCATACTGCTGTTCCAAGAGTCTGCTCTGGACTCAAGAACGTGAAGACACCTTAGAGACACTTTGACAACAGGGACATCACTTTTCAAAGAGAACAAGGTTCGGGTTTCTAGGGAAACCTCTTCTGAGGAAGGCCGTGAACAGAGTGGTAACACAGTAAATTTAGTCCTCCAAGGAATTCCAGAAATGTGGAGAAAATCTGCAGAAGGTAGAGAAGAAGATGAAAATTACATCCGTTGGATTAAGTAGAGTGAGCTGGGAAGAGGGAAGCAAAACCCACAGCATACAGACAAAACCCAGGGTCTTCAGAAGAAAGAATCTGAACACCCACCATGGAAAATCTGAGGGGTAACAAATGAAATCTTGCCAAAACCAGAGAGGAAATATCCATTACTGTTGCCTTTTCCAATAACTGCTTATGTATGAATTAAAAAAAAAAGTCTTGGCACAAAATTTAGGAAGACATTTCTTACTGGTTTACTTACCCTTTTAAAGTTGTCCCTGTGTCACTACCTGCTTCTTTTTAACTTTCATTCCCCTGAGTACATGAAAGCACACACAGTCCCTCAGTCGGCTGCCCTGGTCTCAGCCTCCCACCCCTGCTTCCTTTTCTCATATAGATTCTTGCACATTGTGTTTCAGCTAATTTCTGAACTGTCACACCCTCCCACAGCTATTCTTACATCTCTTGCTTCTTGTATCCACAGCTTAATCTTGGGATGTGTATATTTAAAACAAGTATCTGCTACAGGCGCCTTTACAGTTGTTTTATGTACTCATCATTTCAGGTAAATAGGTATAATTAACAATAGTATTAAAGTCATTAAAAAGATCCATAACAAAACCAAAGTTACACCTGCTACAAGTATTTAAAAGATGTGATGACATGTACTGAATGTTCTTTCCTTTACAAAAGATGAAGGTCATTCAAAGTCTGGCCTAGATTTAAAGCGATCAGTTTGTTAACTTTTCCTCCAACAACTCTCTAATTGCAGGATCTCATCTGAATTTATGGCTTGGGAGTGAAAGACAAAGGAAACAAAATCTTCAGTCTGTGTATAGTCAAACTATGGATTTCCTTGCTGTGGGAGATTCAAATCATAGGGTCGAGTTTAAATAATGACTACTAGGGTGATTTTATGAAAGCTAGTATGTGTTGCATTGCCTATCAATCGTGTGTTTCAAGACAGTAAACTGAAACTTGCTCCACTGAAAAAGAAGCTGGGTTTTCTCCTTGTCATGGTGTTGTGACATTGGGATAGGTTCAGCACAGTTAAATAAATAACAAGTAAGGGGAAAAGCTTTTTTTTAAAAAAAAATTTTTTAAAGTCTGATTCAGACTTAGATAGACATTTTTTAGCATTGATTTTTAATAGCTATCTATTTTCCTTTGTGTAATTTCCATTACTTTAACAGAAATGCAAGCAAGAAGACAAATTCCAGGAATAGGAAAACCTGGTAAGGTACACTTGCAGTCCAGAAAGCCAACTATTTCCTGGGCTGCATCAAAAGAAGTATGACCAGCAGCTTAGGGGCAGTGATTTTGCCCCTCTGCTCTGCTCTGGTGAGACCCTACCTGGAGTACTGTGTCAAGCTCTGATGCCCCCACCATAAGAAGGATAGTGGGGCCCCAAGGAGACCTTATAGCATCCTTCCAGTACCTGAAGGGGACTGCAGGAAAGCTGGAGAGGGACTGTTTACAAGGGCATGGAGTGATAGGATGAGGGACAAAGTCTATAAAACATTAGATTTAGACTGACTATAAAACATTAGATTTAGACTAGCTGTAAGGAGGAAATTTATGATGATGACGGTGATGAGGCACTGGCACAGGCTGCCCAGAGAAGCTGTGGCTGCCCCCTCCCTGGCAGTGTTCAAGGCCAGGTTGGATGGGGCTTTGGGCAGCCTGGTCTAGTGGAGGGTGTTCCTGCCCATGGCAGGGGATTGGAACTAGATGGCCTTTGAGGTTCCTTCCAACCCAAACCATTCTCTGATTCAATGATGGATAAAACCTGCCCTGGGGAAAAGCAGCCTACTTAAAAGTTTAGGGCTTGTTGACAAATCA
The DNA here is from genome assembly GCA_013400835.1 of Zapornia atra. Lineage (NCBI taxonomy): Eukaryota > Metazoa > Chordata > Aves > Gruiformes > Rallidae > Zapornia > Zapornia atra. Next base: position 113,886 of record VZTU01019871.1, on the reverse strand, counting down.
CACCATACCCACGAGCAAAGAACAGGGTGTAAGAACCAAGTGTCCCAGGAAGAAATCCACTTGTGATAAAAGGTACTTTCCTTCGCATATTGAAGCTGGGGCAAAGGCTTCTGCAATCAGTTGTGAGAGAGAGAAGTCAAAGACACTGTGCATGGAGAACCTCATCTGAAATTAAGGTACTGTGTTTGTGGAATTATGATCCCTTAAAGTAGTTGTTCTTCATTGTTGCTGGTTATAATTATGTGTTGTGTCAGTGCATTCCTTGAATCTCCTGTCAAAAAGGATTTAAGCAACAAGAGACAATAAGGACAGCTAAGGAATCAGGAAGGGGGAAAAAGCGCAAATACCAGAGTGTCTTTTTAGAAGTGGGAGCCTAAAATCTGCCAAGGAGTGCTTGGAAAAGAATAGACATGTTAATTTCTAGCCTCTTCTAGGAGGCACGTAATTTCATCTTCTTGTAAGCAATCAGAATAATTAATAAATAAATATCTGCCCAAGAACAGCAAGGGGCTCTCCATGACGTGAAATCTTTCCATCAAGACGACACAATCTTCTAAATGTGTGGCCAGCTCACTCTGACACTTCTCAGAGTTGTTTGGCCTCTTACAGAAGTCAAGACACGGGGGTTTCTTTCGGTCTTAAAATCCAGCAGTCTGTACTTCTCCCCAATAGTATGGTTGCCTCAACAAAGCTCCTTTACAGTGTTCCTGCAGAACATGTAATTGCTGTAACTGCCAGGTTCCCAGTGGTGAAATTCCAGAGGTATATTTTCTGGCTAAAAAGGAGTACTTGTGGGCAGTTAACATTAAGATTTTTAGCAGGGGTTCTACACGAGAAGTACACACGTATGTTCATTCGCAGGTATTGTCAACTTCTAAGAAAATATAAAATTATAGACTCAAGAAAATATGTGTTATTTCCTTCATAACTCACAAAAGCCCAGATGACATTTTAAATAACAACAAACTGAGATTAGTATTAAAATTGTTAAGCACACAAATTTTAATTGAGTTGCTTATAGTATCTTAAAGTACACTTTAATTATCAGATTCTGCAGAATTACTATCTTTCAGTTATGAAATTATCCATAATTTATTCTTTAAATATTGCTTCTTTTGACATACACATTTTGGCAAAGATTTATTGCTTACAGAGAATAATTCCAGGCCATTTCCTCACAAACACGATACTTAAGACCACTTGAAGGAGTCGTTTAGCCTTTCTATAATGTCCTTACCATTGAACAGAGATTGGGAGTCTGCTGAGCACAGAACACGAGGCATTTCAGTGACACCTACCACAAAGGCCAGATTCAAATATCATTTCTAGTAGTCTTAACCTAACTTTCTCTCTGACAGCATTATTAGTATGTTCCATGATTCAGGGCTTCATTCAGTCGTGACTGAAGACAACCACAATTTCTTAGCTGATTTCAGTAGTGACTGTATTAAATTCTTTCCAGTTTTACAGAAGTGGTCAGTAACGATGTTCTGATGGGGTTTTTTGCACTGTGGGCTTTCAACCAGTAGACTAAATCTATCAGCTCACTTCATCAAAAGCAGTTAGTTGCAGTCAGAGCACAATTTCATTGCTCACATTCTATTAAATATTTTACAGTAAAGTCAGTATCTGAGACACACAAGAGAGAGACAGAAAGACATCAGTCAACATAGCTAATTGTGCTTTCACAAGAAAAGCATTTAACAGCAGCTTTAACAGAGATTTCCTTGTCACACATTCCAAACCTCAAAAATCTTACCTCACTAAATAAATCCAGCTCCAATGCCAAACGTCATAAGCAATGTAGCACTTCATTTCTAGCATACAGAAATAGACCCACACATAAAACCATCTGTTTCCTAAGGAAAAAAAAAAAAAAAAGAAATCCCACACAGAATTTAACACCTTCTTCATCTTTTCATACTCTGTGAAGTCTTCAAATTTTTAATTCAACTAGAAGTTAGCAGAATTATAATCACAATTAAATTAACTTTTCCAACTCCGAAACAACAGTTTAATCCATCATTTTCAAAAGTGCCTCCTACTCAAAGTCAGAAAAAGCTTATTATCCATAGATTTGGCTTCATATTCAAATTCTGAGTGACAGACTCTCAATATATTTTAACTGGAGCTTTGCAAAGTATCCATAAAGAGTGCAGAGTAAAAATGCTGCTATAGTTATTACATTATCCTTAGTGTATGATGTTACAGTGCATGCTAACTATTGAATAATGCTTGACCTTGTTTCACAGTGAAGTGTCTCTCCATAGGTGAATTTGCACGTAAGGTAATTTTATAACTGGCCTTAGAAGAGTTCTAGTAGAATTCATCCAATTAAGCTCTTAATTATGATACATTTTTGTAATATTTCTAGAAGACACGCTGTTTCCCAGGAAGCTAAAGATCATGCAGCACTGTATAACACGTTTCATTGCACATCTACACATGGGTGTGTAATTACTCCAATACATGTTGTCTGGCACAGGCTGTGCCTTTCACGAAAGGGCAAATCACTTTTAATCAACAGCTAAATCAGACTAGTCTTGAACACACAAAAAAATAACCTGGAGAGTACACAATTTGGCTTCATTACATTATCTGACATCTCTTTGAAAGCTTTATTGACGATTCCTTGATAAGCAGCATTCAATACTTAGAGTGTGTCTACTGGTACCGTCACATGTTTAAGCAAATCCTCTACAAACATCTTGGCTAAACAAAACAAAACAAAACAAAACAAAGTACTGCTGTGACAGACTACTTTCAAAAGCATTTTTAACTCCCTGTTTAATGAAAAGAATTTATTTCTGAGGCATATACATTTATAATTTCATTTGTATGCATTTTCCTTTTATACTTTCAAGTCAGCAGTGCCCAGAATGTATTCATGTAAGCTCTCAAACTGATTTATGTTAAGTGACTAGGCATCAATATTTCTGGATTCTGTTACAAGCTTCTTCCTTGTCTTGTCATATAACTCTGATCAAAGTCAGTTACAGTCAAAATTTTAGGTGTCTACTTTTGGTTATCCATGCTGAGAAACATGGAGTGTCATCTCCAGAGGTAATGAATACCTAACAGGTTCAATCCATTTAATTTGAAGCTTTAAGTATTCAGCAAATCTGGAGAGAAAACCAGATTCAAAGGCAGAAGACTCAAAAAGTCATGAGGCATGCAAAAGTCATTGATACCTCTTAAGGCAGATGTGATATTAATGATGGGAAAGGGAGTTTGCAGAGAATCTCCCTAATGATAGGACATGAAGCACACAGCACACCAAGCAGATTAATGAGGGGGTAAAAAGACAGGTCTTCAACTCCCTTAATATTTTCTTTCCTACCACTTCCAAGGAAGCTGCATCTAACTTGTAAAATCAGGTCTTGAAGTATTTACATGTCATGGTTTTATCTAGACAGAGAGTATAGCAGTATTTGTCTGTATCATGTCATGCCGACTTTCCAACATTTACAACACGAACCCTGAAGGCTGCAAGACCTTGTATAAACACAGAGTATTGTCAGCTTTCAGCCTCAGTGCCAGGTTCCAGATTTCAGGTAATCAAAACACAACGTATCACAAATGTAAACAGTAATGACATATCCAGAGTCCTTCCCAAAAATCCTCACACAAATGAGACAAGACAGAGAGAGCTAATCACTGAGCTAGCCATCTCTAGTCACTCTGACAGGCTGGAGAGCTGAGCTGAGAGGCAGGCACCTCATGAAGCTCAGCAAAGGGAAACGCCAAATCCTGCATCTGGGCAGGAACAACTCCATGCACCAGTGAGGCTGGAAAGTAGAAAAGGACTCAGGGGTTCTGGTGGACAAGAAGCAGACACACACCTACTTGGCAAAGTAAGACAACAGCATCTTGGGGTAGATTAGCAGTAACACTGCTGCCAGGTCAAAGGAGTTGATCCTTCTCCTTTGTTCAGCACTGGTGTAACACACCTGGAGTGCTGGGTCCTGTTCTGGGCTCCCCAGTACAAGGGAAACATGGACAGACAGGAGAGAGTTCATCAAAGGGCCATGAAGGTGATACAGTGACTGGAACATCTCTTCTGTGAGGAACAGCTGTTAAGAGCCAAGCCTGTTTGGCCTGCAGAGAAGGCACAGGAGGATCTTATGCACTGATAGGAGGGCAGACAGCGTCAGGCTCTTCTCAGTGGTGCCCAAAGACAGGCCAGGATACAATGGACACAGGTCAAAACAAATGTAAATCCATGTGAACAGTTTTGTTGGGTTTTTTTTAATCCCGAGTGTGGTCAAAGACTGGTGCCCAGAGAGGTTCTCCTCTGAAATCACAGAATGTGTTAGGTAGGAAGGGACCTTTAAAGGTCATCTGGTCCATTCCCCTACAGTAAGCAGGACCACCTTTAATTTGATCAGGTTGCTCAGACTTTCATCAAGTCTGACCTTGAGTATCTCCAGGGATGGGGCCTCTACCACCTCTCTGGGCAACCTTTTCCAGTCCCTTACCTCATAGCAAAGAACTTCTTCCTAACATCTGATCTAAACCTACCCTATTTTAGTTTAAAACAATTGCCCTGATATGGTCCTAGGCAACCTGCTCTGTCTGACCCTGCTTGGGCCAGGGGCTGAACCCCCTCTTAAGAGGGGTCTCCTCTCAAGTGTTCTGTGATGCTCTGAGAAGCCAAGCTGCACCCCTGCCTTTTGGATAAGGCACCTTTTCAGAGAGGGCAGCATTAGCAGGACTCAGCTAGCAGACATTAGCAAAGCCAGCACCTGTGTTGTAAGACATCTCCACAGGGAACCAGAGGCACCGATGCCGGAATGGTTTTTAATCACCCTTCTGTGCAGGCACTGCCACCAGTGGAGGCCGTGCTGTGACACAACAAAACCCAGCCTTTGCCCCCTACAGCCCTTTCTCCAGCACGCCTTCTTGCACTCTCAGGTTGTGCCAGACCATAACACGCTGGGAGAACATGGCAATGGGCCCACGTTGGCAGAAATGGGCCAGTTTTCCCTTCCGAGGTGCTCCTACACCTCCCCTGCCAATACTCTCCTAACGCCTGCGGCCCAGCCGCACGCCTCGATCCCCTTACGCAGCCGCCGGCAGCGCCCCGCCTCGCTAGCTGCCATGGCGGAGCCCGCTCGGCGTGAGGCGGAGGAACTTCCGCCTCGGCACCCATCATGGCGGGACGCGGCCTCGCTCTGGCGCCCGCCTGAGACCCGCGCCGCGGCCCGGCGCCGGCGTTGCGGGGCGGAAGGGGGGGTGTCACGTGAGAGCCTCCCAGGGTGCAGCGCGCCATTGGCGTTGGTTGCCATGGTGGCGTGAGGGGCCCACCGCGATGGCGCTGCCTGCGCCGCCTCCCGCCCGCGTCTTCGCCGAGCTCGTCCCGGGCCAGGCCCCCATCCCAACCCCAACCCCGGCGGGACACGGCAGCCCCCCGGCGCTGTCCGGGCGGGAGGTGCACGTAAGCGGCAGCGCGGAGCTCAGCGCCGGCCCGGACCGGGCGAGGGTATCGCTGCGACTGGGCAGCCGGAAGGGTGCGGCCGGGGCGGCGCGGAGCAGCGTGGCCCGCCGGCTGGAGTACATCGCCCAGAGCGTCCGTCAGCGCGGTGTTCCGGTGAGAGTCGCCGCCTGGCGTCCGCCGCCTGGCCTCCGCCTCCCGCAGCACCGGGGACGGAGGTGGAGCTCCTCCGTGGCGCCGGGCTCTGAGGGGCGGGCGGTTGCCCGCGGGGATGGAGAGAGGAGGAGCGGGCAGAGCAGCCGCGGGGTCCATCCGGCACCTCCCAGGCCTCCCCTGCCTCCCTCGGCAATCTGCGGGGAGACAGGAGGAGTGGCGGCCGTGCTGGGGCAGCCCCCAGAGGGGAAAGGGGCCCTGGGACCTGCGACCATCGACCTGGCCGGCGGGAGGCAGAGGGATAACGGGGTTTGGAGCTCTCGCCCTCTGCTTCGGGAGTGCACTGGCCGCGGGGGCAGAGCTGGGAACGCCCGTCTGTCTGTGTGCGGTGACAGTCTCCTCTGAAGACATTGAAAGATGATCAAGGGAGTGGAACACCTTCCTTATGAGGAGAGGCTGAGGGAGCTGGGCCTCTTTAGCTTAGAGGAGATCAAGGAGTGACCTTATTGATGTTTATAAACATGTAAGGATGGAGCCAGGCTCTTCTCAGTGATGGCCAGCCATAGGACAAGGGGCAGTGGGTGCAAGCTGGAGCATAGGAAGTTCCATGTGAACATAAGGAGAAACTTTTTCACTGTGAGGGTGACGGAGCACTGGAACAGGCTGCCCAGAGAGGCTGTGGAGTCTCCTCTGAAGACATTCAAACCCTCCTGGATGGATTCCTATGTGGTTTAGTCTAGGTGATCGTGCCCTGTCAGGGGGGTTGGACTACATGATCTTTTGAGGTCCCTTTCAACTCCTAACATTCTGTGATTCTGTCATCTGTTCATGTAGGGCAGCATCACATGTGCACAGATGAAACTGGTAAGTTACATTACTGTGTACCCCTTTATCCTCTGCATATCACAGAATCGTAGAATGTGTGGAGTTGGAAGGGATCCTTAGAGGTCATCTAGTCCAACTCCCCTGCAGTAAGCAGGGACATCTGCACTAGATCAGTATAACAATGTGATTACCGTAGCTTAATGACCAACGCATACAGAGCTTTTTTTTTCTCTCTTTTCCTTGTTCCACTTAAGTAGAGAGGTATGAGATGTGATCAAGATTGCTGAAGTGACAGAAGGCCTTTGTGGGCTCCTGAAGTTCCTTTACCATTATAAGTTTTTTTTGACCTCACAAAGTCATTTTATAACATGAGGAAGAGCACACTCTTGCTTTTAAAGCTTTGTCCACACTGTAAATACCCTACAAGTGTGATGTATTTCCTAGCAATCATGCTGCCTATGTTTTTGCATTTTATAAAGCAGATTTGGACAGTGTTTCACACTCAGGACTCTTAACAGAACAAAGCTGATCTTAGATAGAAAAATAGTTCCCTGGGAAATTTGTGCCCTTTTAGTGTATGCACAAAGGATCTGGGGAAAAGGCAGATGGCAGCCTTTGCTCCCAACACCAAATGATTCAATGTGGTAAAATAAAGAATTGCAGAAGGGTTTCATGACAGTGCATGGTGCTGCAGTGGGATTCGGTAGTAGTAAACACAGAGTGAGAAAGTTACTCAGCCTGAACAGTGATGTGCTTACAATGACATGGCATGCCCACATCTCAAAGGCTGCAGGCATGTGAAGATAAATGCTGACTCACAACTCTT
>VZTU01019871.1:1641-100645 GCA_013400835.1 Zapornia atra | reverse complement strand
CCCCCCCCCAAATTAGTTGTTACTTCCATTATTTTAGCCCCCTGAACTGGAGGCAATGCAAGGCAGAGGACAAGAGTGGATGGGGGACAACAGTGGCACAACAACAGTGGCACGGCAGCCCTAATCTAGATCTGCTTAAGCCACTGGTGAACAGCACCTAGACTTTGGTCTATTCTACATGACTCTGCCATCAGCTTCCTGCAAGTAAAACAAAGCTACTTGTTTCCTAGGTAATTGACTTTGAATTCTGTAGGGAAAAATTCCTGTGTGAACGCTACGGGAATAAACCCATTTACTTCACTTACTTCAGAAGCTGCTCAGGAAAGTATATTTTTGCACATTCATGCTATAGGGAAAAAATATAAATGCTGTGCTGGAAACATTTACTGAGGGAAATGATGTGTTTTCAGTCAATTAATCTTTTTAGAGCATCAAACTTTAACCACTACCCAGAAAATTTACAGATTTTTATGAAGTAAACATGGAAGTCTGCAATAAAATGATAGCTGCTTTATAGAGCTGCCATTTACAATCCCCTAAAACAGAATTCAGCCTCTTTAGTTTACTTGCTTGCTTTAAGGCATATTCTCATCTAAATAACAGCAATAAATACAGAAATAATGGAGAATGTAGAGAACAAAATTTGGATTTTACAAAGAGTCTTCAGGTATTTAAATAATATGCATCACTGTCATGTTCTGAATGACTTTACCTTAATGAAGTAGACACTATCATGAAAGTTTAAATCACCATGTTTTTTACATGAGCTATACTTAAAAATTAATAGAACTATATCAAATTATTATTTAGGCTACAGACAAGCTTAGGCTTGCAGCTTCAGTCTTAAGTAGTAACTTAACCAGTCATCTCCCTCCTGCTTTTAATTTTTATACAACAAAGCTTGTCCATGGAGAGAAAATGACATAGAATTAGTGTTTATTTGTAGGCAGCTTGGACCAGCTGTAGTTGCTTTTCAAAAGTTGTACGGTTGCCTAGGACCTGGGTGTCAGAACAAGAAATACCTAGCCCTAGTACTGCTGGTTTGGCTGCCTGTCCACTTAAGCAGCAGTATGGTCGCTCTTCATGCAGAGACTAGTTTCTCCTTGATTCCCCTTTTATGCATGTACTTGTATCATTAGTGCAGCTTCATAAACCAATGTGAAGATCCCTTGCCCAGCCTGTTTGCTTACTTTAGCAATATAAATTAATTTAAAATTAATTTCCACTCACTTCTTTAGTAAAGAGTTTTTTGTTCTATTCATATTATACTTAAAAGCATGAAAGTCGTACATTATTTCATTCTATAAACTATTTTGAATATTTGTCTACTGTAAGATTTTTTTGGAAGACTGAAGATATTCCCAGACAAATAGCTATTTTAAGGTATAATTAAGAATTCAAGATAGGCTTAAGGAGATAAATTTTAATTCATGGTGTAACAAAATATGCAGAAGACTGAAGTTGTGTATGAGATCACAAAACTCTATCATATCATAATCCTAGTATTTATTGCATGGCAATCTCATGGGATGAAAGTTCAGCTGGTTTTGTGCATTCCTTAATATACTTGCCTCCTTATAAACCGTAACTTCTTGGCCTTAGCCAAACCTCCTAGTGTCCATAATGGTTTTGCATAACCTCATAATACTTTTTCACACTTTTAAACCTTACTTGTAATTGAAGAGATTGAAACACTGCTTTGCATTTCAATGCTCAGGTATCCTCTGTAAATGTAAGCGGAATTTATTAGATTTAGCTTTGACCTGTGGAGTTTAGGGGGAAAACCCAACAAAATTCACAGTTATTGCTCAGTTGTTTTCTGCCCCTGAGGGTACCTGATTATTGTTAAATAAGCAGCATGTAAAGTTCCTGTGTGCCCAGAACTGCCCCTGCCTGAGCAGCTTATCTTATGCTTTAGTCCCACAGTTCTTCTGATCATTCTTTTGTTTTATCCCCTTGAAGAACTAACCTTGTAAACACTTGTTAGCAATCTGGAGAACCCTGTGACAGTCCTCATTGTGAGACTTTCAACTTTCCACAAAAAGATGTGTGCTTTTAACATATGGCAAGAACTGCCACTGAAGAAAGAGATCTACATTTAGTCTCATCTTCAGTCTTTGTTCAAATTGATGCTACACCTTCCAGAAAGCAATCCAACCCCCAAGTACAGACAGAGCTCGTGAGGCTGAGATGAAGAAGCAGACGTGGTGCAGTTTTGCACAACAGGCGTGAACCTTTGTTCTTGTAGAAGATGGAATTGCCCTGGTGCCCCATCCTGGTCAGTTTTCAAAGCCCTAAGCCCAACTTTGGCTCAGTTGTGCAAAGAGCTACTGAGCCAGGGCAAAGATTCAAGCCAGGATGAGGAACGTGTACTACACTGAGAGGCTACCAAGGGTAACTAGACGTGTGCATTAATTACTTTGTCATAATTGTTGATTTCTGTTTTGTACCTTACCCTGTATGTGAAGTAGCCTGCTCCTCTCTCACCAAGAGATTGAACTTGCTGGAATTATCTCATTTACCACGAGGTAAACCTGTGGTACGCACTCAGGAAGTTGTTGCGGTGCAGCTGACATGCTGTTACTTGGATTTCTGTACCTTGCGCCTGCACTGGGATAGGCTGCTGCATGGACTGAAGCAATCACAGGAGTGTGACCATATGTCACAGGGGTTGGCAACGAAATGGGGTTTTGTCACTTTTTTTTTTCCCCTTCCCATTGAAACTGTATTACTGTGCAAAAAAGAAAGGGGAGAGTCATGGATATGGGAGAAGGTGAGCCTGACTTGGTGGTGAGAGTACTGTATGGGGAAGTGAAGCTGAGTGCTTAGCTCTTCTAAAGAAAGAGTCTGGGACCCAGGATTTCTTATTCTGTGCTCTGCCACAGAAAACTGCTGGCTCCTGCCTTGGAAGCCATCACCTGTCTGGCACTCGCCCACAAGGAAGGCCTTAGGGCTCTGGATAGTGATGCCTGCTTTGTAGCATTTGGGAAAGTACATGAATTCCTGATGCATCTGTATTTAGTGCTTCCTACTGCCAAAGCCATAGACAGCTACAGGTTTAAACTGTTTTTAAGTCCAAGTCTGAAGTGCCTGTTCTCTGTAGACACCAGAGTGAGTCTGCTCAGTGAACACAAGGTTTTGAGCCCACTGTAAGCTGGACTGGGCTAGGCTTAGTTTAGTCTCATGGGTTAGGTTTCTCAAGCCTAATGCTTAGAATTGAAATGTAATTGTCCTTCCTGCACAATGTTTTCCACATCATTTTGCTTGGGCTTCTGCATAATTAACATTTAGTAATCTAAAAAAGGGAAGAACTGGGATGCATCCAGTCATGCATCCCAATGAGTATGTTCATTCTTCAGATTGTCTGCATACCGAGAATGCTGTACTTCCTCAAAGAAGAGCTGTTCTTAATCCTCACTTTTAAACCATTTTATGAACTTCTTTCTGCTGCAAACCTAATAATAGTCTCTAGGGCTATATAAAAGTGTTCAAAGTAAACTAATGTTTGCATTACATAGAGGACTAGTGTGTTTGTTTATTTTGTGCATACCTGGCCTTTTACTGATCATAGAATGATTTTGGTTGACAAGGACCTTTATAACTGAGTCCAACCATTAACCTACCTCTGCCAAGTCTGCCACTAAGCCATGTCCCATGATGTAAATACAAGTGTTGAATCATAGGGGGAAATTTAAAAAATCACTTGTGTGATGTCTGTGTTTACCCCCCAGGTCTGTATCGTATTCAGTGACTTTGGAAAAATGCAGAATGTTTGCAATCTACTCGTGGAAAAGTTAGGAACCTCTGTTACCATCAGTCCACCTCACTTCTACCATACTCCAGAAGCCGTAGACACCCTTCGGTAAGTTCTCTCTCATGCCACAAATTTTACAGCCTCAGGTAACAGTTAATATGAATACATAATTTATACTGCTTGTCATGGGAGCAAGTAGTTTCCTATTTTCTATTAAAATTTATGCTTAAAAATTTCAGTATTTGCTGTGAATCTAACTCATCGATTAAGACTGTTCAGCCTAGAAGATACAGTTTGTTCTTTCCACAGTGTCCCTCTGCAAAAGCAGGATGTAGTAAAAACATTTTCTCAACAATTTACGTTGGAACTATCATCTACTGTGAATAAGAGTTCAACAGAATTTGACGTTGGTTACATCAGCAAGCGTAGCTTTAATTTGTATTTATTCATGCAGATACAAGGGTGTTACCAGGTGTTGGTAATTCTAAGTACCCTTGCCAATTCCCATTACTCTTGGCTGCTGACGTGATCTGAAAAGAACCCTGTATGGTGCTTGCTCAGCATTGGAACACGAAGTTCACAGTCTCACTACGTGAAGCGTTAACTATTCAAAGTACCGCTTCTCCCGTTGCCATTGAGGAGGCAGAGGGAAGTTTAATCTTCCTTTGAGTTCGGCCTCTTTAAAGAAAAGAATCATGCCTGGTCCATGCACCGAGCTCAGCTAGCTGCTGTGAACTGTTCTGGAGATGTGCGAAACAAATCCCAAAGGTATCTATCTACTCAGGAGTCGGGCAATCAGGCCAGTGAGGTTAAATAGGTGCTGGTGTGCCTGCAGGTGTTAGAAGTGTTTGATGACAGCTGATGAGGATGGTGACATCTCCACACATTCCCCCTCCAACTCCTAAAGTATCACCCAGAAGCAGGGAGAAGGTGCTCTGCCTTACATCTATGCAGTTATGAAAGCCGAGGCAGGAGTATTTGTACATCTGTGGGACCTGCTTGTTACCGTGCTGCTTTTTCTACCTCTCAGCCGACAGGTATGCGTTGCTGCTGTTGGAAACACACACCGGAAAGCTCAAGAAGTCTGTCGGCTCTTTGGCCAGTCATTGGGAAAACCTTTATTAATAAGGGAAGAGGAAACAAAAGAATGGGGAGGCCACATAGACAGTCATCTATCGAACTCCTTGGATTCGCTGACTCTGCAGGAAAGAATCCAGCATGCTACCGCCTATGCTTCTTGTAGAGTGTTTGCTGTGTTTGAGATAAAGGGAAAGGAAAACAAAAGAAACAAGTTGCTCTAAAACCTTTCAAATCCTACATGTTTTTTAAATAAATTTTTTACGTTTTATTGACTTTTTTTGTTGAGTTTGGTTTTTTTACTTTTATCTAGCAAGTAGAGTTAAAAAAGAAGATATTAGAATGTGATTTATACTGAGCCCAAGTAGATGGTCCTTAACATATCTGTCCAGGTGCAGAGTTTTATGTTGGTCAGAACTCTTCCTTTGCACGTATCATTTGAAAGCAGTACAAAACATGCTTTTGTAAAGAGAGTAGTCAAAATAGTGCAGGGTTTACTTCTTAGGGCTCTTCCCCAGGAATATTTCTGTTCTGGGTGGCCTTTATTTAGCTCTATCCCCTGAAATGGTGATGATTAATTCCAGTTCTTAGCTGTTTTATTTATTCCTCTGCATCCCCTATAGAAGGGCAAGGTTTTAGTGTTTAAAACCTTTGGCACTCCTAGCTGAAGTCTGACCACATGTAAACCTTTTATCACACATTTGGAAGGAAACTAATCCCTGTCCAGACTCATGGTAAACTGAACATGCACTGTGTTCTTCTAATGAAATGAGTCATTCAGCACAAAACATGTTTAGGAATGTTTTAATTCATCACAGGAAAAAATGTACATGAGTTTTATCCTGGTGTCTGCTCAGATTTAAAAAGGAAAGGTGTTGTCTGGATGTACGTTACATGTACAAACACTTAAGTACTTCAGTCATGAGGATAGATTTTTTTCAGCCATGGCTGCATAATGTATTTTGATCCATCGTATCCGCTGAAATAGGCTTTCAGATCAGGGTGATGCACCTGAGAAAATAATACTCAAGTTGAATAAGTACCAGAATTAGCAACACATACAAACCAATACTTGAAATCATTAAAGTTCCTCCAGCTCATTTTTGGAAAACTCCTAATTAGTTTTTAAATACTTAATGTACATAGAGATTCTTTCAGTGGGGTTTTCCAGGTACTTTACCCTAGTGTCATCAGAACAGTAGCTTCCTCAAATTGTAACAGTACTCTATAAACCTTGAACATAACTTTTGAGATACTATGTGTTAAATCTACGCCAGCACCAGTGTTTTAAGATCAGAACTGTTTCCTGTTGAAGTAGTCACCACACTTTGTTGCTGGTAGAGCCATTTCTTATTTTTTTTCCTTCCCCAGCTGGATTAGTTCTCTAATCCAGTCAGGGTGCAGGAACAGTAAAGTAGGACTTAGGGAAATGGGGAAGACACACCAGGTTGATGGCTTCAGGTACCACAGCATCCAGCTTGAAGATGCAAATCCACAAGGGTCAATCCAAGTTACATGCTACGTCATGATGCACAAGCCTACAGTGAGCTGGTTAGAACTGTCACCTGGGAAAGGCTTAGGACAACTCTAAGCATTTTCTCAGTCTCAACTCTTCAGGCAATTACTCTGCCTTTTTTAGGGAAAATTATTAGCCTGTCATGCAGGTGAATAAAGCAATCTGATCTCTTAAAGGGTAGTTTACACAAGGTGTATGTTTACAGTGAGGTATCTGTTTCTCCCCACAGACTACTACCAAAGGTAGCCAGCTGTCTGGCATAACAAAAGGTGCGTTTTTTTAGAAACAGAACTTAAGAGTGGTCAGAACCCAATTTTAAATAGTTACACCACTTATCTGGGACAGCATAGTTCCTGTCCCAAGTTCAGGCATGCTAGCACATTTTATGTTACAGTCAGTGGCTAAAACAAAAAAGGGCTGGAACTAAGCCTTTTCCCAAATAAAAGAGGTAACAGTGTCATGCTGTTCAGGTTCAATGATTGAGGGGGGCCCTTTACATGCAGTGACACCGTTTGAAGAGAGAGCACAGTCTCTGGGCCAGCCTAACTTAGACAATTCCTTTGAGGGATTCTCCTGAAAAGCAAAAGATGCCGATTTGAATCTCCTGACTGGATCACACATCTCCTGATAGGTGAACAGCTCAGCTACTTGCTGCTATTTCAAATCCAGACGCTGCCATTATCCACAGCTTAAAACAAGGCATCCACAGTAGCTCTGAGTCCCTTGCAATAAGCTGTTTGTATGCAGCATGCATGCTTGAGGGCTGTTTTCTGGATCAGAGTCTCTGACTCTGAATCAGGTGCACCTTGCATAAGCTAGAAATCAAAAGCTCCCAAAACCATGAGACACAAAACAGGATTTTCAGCTCCAGAAGAGTTGTGCAGTTAAGGGAGATGTTATTCAGTCTGGGTGGCAGCTGAGCAGGAGTTGTTTGAAATGCAGGGTTTTTTTAGAGTAAAACTGAGAAACCAATATATTTCACTAGATCCAGTAGAAAGCGATTAAATTACTCATCCAACTTTGGTAGGTCAGTGAAATCCTAAAACAGAAGTCTCTGTCTCACCAGCATGTACATAACAGAAGTCAAGTTGCTAGAATACTGTCAAAACTATGCAGCTGGATACTTTAAAGTAGGCAGCACCTGGGTTTTGTCATTGATCCCCTTCCAAAAAACACCATCAAATTACTGCAGTACCTTTGACTGTATCTGCTTTCTCTATTAGTTTTGACTAACTTTGTAAAATAGATAGTATCTACTAAACCAGAGGTCAGCCAAATTTTGAACCTACAGGATAACAAGCAAGTTGCAACTGAACAAAAAACAAATACTACCTCTAATCCCACAGTAATTGTTATCTCTTCCTCGGGAACGTAGGCTGTAGATTTGCCAAATCCATTTACTTTGTTAATTAGAATTCGATAGTGTGGAGTCTCTTTTAGATCCTGTAAAAATATTAGGAAAATAAATAGCCTTAAGGAAAGATTTTTATGATGTCAGTTTAGAAAATTAACAATAAAGCAGTCAAAACTGTAATACACAAAATTCTTGGCAAGAGTCAAGATTTTAATTAACCTTTTCTCCCACAGACCTTACAAGAAACATGACTTGACTATCCCCGATTTTTGTATGTAGGTCCCACAACAATTTGCTGGTTGCCCTTCCTCCTTCACAAGTGGCAACAGAGAACACCAGAAAGGGGCAAATTCCAAACATAACACCTCTGACAATCATGGGTTTGGTCCTGGCTGAAGCTAAAGCAACTTCTGTATGGACGTACAAACTTCCCAGCTGAGAAAGGAAAAGCATGGCTTACTATTATTTTTACAGTGCCCATGCAAACAAGCCATGGGGCTGGGATCCTGCCACGCTCACTGCTGTCCGAAAACGTTCCTGCCCAAAATAACCCACCCTCAAAACACGAAAAAGTGGCGGATGAATACAGCCTGATGGCTGGAGTGTCTGACACAGTTACTGTCGGTCAGTGGGACAGGCAACGGCCTCTGCCCAGCGATGTAGTGAAGAACTGACGTTCAGAGAAAGGCAAGGAAAAAGTTGGGCTGAAAGCCTGGCTGATGTTTAGGGGGCATTTGCAAGGACCAAGCAGTTGCCTCACAAAGGTCAGAAGAAGTTTTTTGTAGATGATCTACGTAATGTGACAAGTCAAAGGCAAGTTAAAAAAACCCAAAAGGCAACCCAGAAGATATGCACTTAAACCACATCCTCACTATTGAAAGGAAAATGGTAAAGGTGAGCACAAGGACACTGGGAGAACAGAACAATGTAAGGTACATAAAAAGAGCCAGAACACCTGATGGAAATTCATGGGTGTTCAGTTGGTGACCACAACAGAGAGAGAGGAGGAAAGAAAGCAAGGATGCAGGCGTTTCAGAAGCCAAAGATGAGTGGATAAAAGTGGCGAATGGATAAAATGGCAGTGGGGAAGGAACAAAACATGCAAACCAGAACTGAATGTGTGCTCCCAGCTGAACATGAATTCTCTACTACAGGCAGTTTCTCATTTTCAGTCCTCTGTGACTTTCATGATTAGTGCCTTCCTGCCACTTAAGCAGCACGTCGGCAGCCAACCCACAGAGTACGCAGCACTGTATTACCAGAGCAGCACTGTCAAAGATTTAGCATCTGATTTTCAAATACAACAAGGACTTAATGCTAGAAAAATTCAAAAGCTTTAAGAATTCTAACAAAAATATCCTGATAAATAGATTTACATTCCAAGTGTCCAGATCCCTCAAAACATCGCTTCTTAACTGAAACTGATCAAACACAGATTAGTCACATTTCTTAGGTGCAATGAAGACGTTACTAATTTTACCTAAGATGGAATAAAAGATTTAGCAGCCTCTCACCTTGAGAAATCCCTTCAAATACTATAAAGCAGCAGTGTCAGCCAAAACACAACACTGTGTATTAAAAGTAATTTTAATTTGAGACATGCCCAGCACAACCCTAACTAGTGAAGCTTAAACCAGCCAGTGATGCAAAAGCAAAGCCCTACTGGGACAACGGCACAGAAGCAGCGGCGGTATCATTCAGCTGCTCAGGTGATAAGGGACTCTCAGGTATTTCCCATTAGGTTGGCAGGTAGTCTGTCTGTAACAGTGTTTCTGCTATTTATTTTATTTAACCTGCCTTATTCTATGCATGTATTAACAAAGAAAGAGTTTAATACATTCAAACCTGTTTCGCTGGGGGATATTTGTGTTGTAGCCATTCTTCTGGAGCTTTAGCTTTTATGTCCCATCCAACAATGACTCCTGAATAGCCAAGTGCCTTGTGAACTACTACCTGTCCCACACCGAACTGAATGTATTCAGGCCTTGGACTGCGAATGTGAGTTGATTCTAATTTAATAGAGAAAGAGACTGAGTAAGGTTAAGTGTTTGATCAAGTATACTAAAATTTTAAACAGATATTCTCCTGACTCCTACCAGAAAAAAACTCAGATTAACAGGCAAAGTAAGCAAGGGAACAGGCACTTCCCCCCAGCCCCCCATCAGCTTTTACTATGATATTTGACAAAGCAGCATCCACGAAGGAACACATTTTTCTATCTATAAGACTTCACTATTACATAGGGGTCTTAACAGAGTTTGGAAAGCATAAACATATGTATGTATTGACAATTACTTTAACCTTACATATAATATTTTACAGTGCTTACACATGTTGAGTGATTTTGCCATTAGTTTTTTTCCAGTTTAGGTCATGGGACACTTCAGTCTGACTGCAGGGAATTTCTTTCCAGGAGCAGACTGATCAACTGTTATAAAGTTGATCTAAATTAATTCATCTGAATCAACTGAAAGCTATACCACTGTTTCACACATCAATATAAATTAGGCACGCTCAGATCTATTCAATAAAACAGATGCGTGCATATAATACGTCATACTGATACTGTTACACCACAATGAGTGAAAAGGCCTTGGATTTTACATTTTCTGTTTTGTTTATTATCAATAACATTTAGAGAGAAGGAAAAGAAAAAAACAAACCAAAACTACTATTTTCAAAGCAAGTATAGAAATCCACTATAGAACACCTTATAGAAGACAGTTATCACAAGCAAAATCCAAAAAGGATTGCAAAGACTCCAATACCTGCAAAATAAGAATGGGTTTCTGCTTCACTGTCACCAATTTTAGTTTCCTTTTCTCCATTGTACCAATTCCTAAAATGTAAAATTAATAACCCAACATTCAAACAAGTCCTTTAGAAACCGAGTTTTAGGATAATTTGCCTTCTGATTTATTATTCTTAAGCATTTGTCTGAATAGAGGGATACTGCAAAGCCTTTGATGCAAAATTCTTCACAATTTGGTGCCCAAACAGAATGAGAGTTTTCCATTACAACCACTTTTAAGGATTACAGAAGACAAAGGAATTTGTTCCAACAGGAGTATGAACCTAATTTCTTTGGACAGGTAACCCTGCAGTTGCATTACAATTCTTCTATAAGAGAAAACCCATTTATTTTCTGTAGATGAGCAAATACTATTCTGAACTCAGAGTGATTCTTCGGTGTCTTTTGTAAGATCTGCTGTGAAATCTTTAAAGATTGGTTAACATTGGTATGGACAAGGTGTCTGCAAAGAGTCCCATCTTAAGTCTGCAATATAAATAACTTCTGCACTAGGCTGAGTTTCATGTGAATTTAAAAGGGTGGGAGCTCAGGGAGGGACATCTTTAAAAAGGGGAAATGACTTATGGTTTCCATTGTGAAAAAGAGAAAGTGTAAAGAAACAATAAGCAAACTCAACCCTTGGGAAGGTGGAACTTTCAAATATTCCTTCTTTTGGCAATGTAACAGGAACAATTTGGGAAAAAAATGTATTTATTCCCAAACATGTTAACATTCTCCATCCATACCAGTCAGCAGCCTGTTGGTGCAAAAGAACTACACATTGTACTAGTCTCCTTCCTCTTTTATGGTGTTCTTTCAGTCTTACTCCCTTCACCTTGCCTGGAAGAAAGTTTCCACAGTTGTGAAAACAATACTTCTTTTAAAGAGTCCGGGTTTAGCTCAAATCTGTAGGAAGACTTAAGGTTGACAAATGCCTTTCAACAGGAACGGGCAAATACCTTGACTTGTCAGACTGCATTGTTGAAAACAACAGCTAACAAACTTATTAGGTTTGCAAGGTCTCAAACATCAATATATTTTCAGGATAACCAATTCTTTATAAGCAGCAGCTCCAAAAGACCATTTTGTCTTTGAAGGCTTTATCTTTAGATATGCCTGCAGGTTTCCACACAGCTGTAAAGAAGTTTACGGTGAATCTAAGAAAAGCACAGTTTCTGTTTCCCTCCATCTACCTCTCCCCTTGGCTTTCCTGTGAGCAAAACAACCTGAGTCTTCCACAGTTCAGAGGACTTGACACTCCTGATTATTGTACGTGGAACTAATACAGGATCTTTGAAGGTCCAGACAAGGTAAAACCTTTGAACTGTTTCTACTATACAAGATTTAAATCTCACTATACAAGAAGATCTCACAAAATAAGCCATTTAACCTCCCCAAATATGTCCAAGCAAGTGTCTTCTTAAATTATGGATATAATCTTACTTTTTCTTGACCAACTCATCATCATGTGTCAAATAATCAAGTTTCCCATTTTTTCCTAAACCCACAGATTTCCCATCCATATTTTCTAATTCAAGTTTTCTTGAACTACCATGCACAGCATAAGATGTTCATGCCATGTGGTAGGTTCTGATTCTACAAAAATAGCTATTTACAGTCATTAATAGTTAATCGTCCTGACTTCACAATCAGATACATTACTGCCATCATTTATATTTAGTTTTGCACGGAGTTCACATTGCATGTTAGTGTAGAACAAGGTTTTCTTAAAAGTAGTAGAAAGTCCCAAATGATTTTGAAGAGGAGACATTTTTTTCCTTGTTATCTATTTCACCCCTACAGTACCCCTTCCTGTTAAGATGAGACCATGTTTAAGGAGCAGCTGAGGGAACTGGGACTGTTTAATCTGGAGAAGAGGAGGGTCTGGGGAGACCTTATTGCTCTCTACAACTACCTGAAAGGAGGTTGTGGTGAGAGGGTCAGCCTCTTCTTGCACGTAAGTAGCAATAGGACAAGAGAGAATGGCTGCAAGTTGCACCAGGGGAGGTTCAGGTTAGAAATTAGGAGAAATTTCTTCTCAGAAAGAGTGGTCAGGCATTGGAACAGGTTGCCCACTGAGGTGGTGGAGCCACCATCCCTCGGGGTGTTTAAGCAAAGGTGGATGAAGTACTTAGGGACATGGTTTAGTTAGCAATATAGGTGGTAAGGGCACAGTTGGACTAGATGCTCTTGGAAGTCTTTTCCAACCTTAATGATTCCTAGATTCTATGATTTATTTTTAAGGGCAGACAGAATGTATCATCCTACCTTGTCTCTGATAGCCACAGCTTTAAACGATCAGCCCACGCATCCAGACTCAAGTAAGATTTTGTAAATCTGCTCCATGAAGCAATTATCCTGTAGTAGTAAAAAATCATTATCACATTGTTTTAAAACCCTTCCATGGTATTTGTGTGTATATTTATATACATCTTTTAAATATATTTAAACTTTGCTTCTGTAGCAAACGGGAAAAAAAGTCAGTCATCAGGAACAAGTTCTCCTTGAGATTAATATCTCAACTACAAAGGAATATTATTTCAGTCGTCACTTGTACCCATAAAACATATGCAAATTTCAGAAAGTCACTTTTTTCATGACAAGGTTACTGGCATTCTGTACTCAGACCATATAGGTGCTGCTAAATTACATCAGATTCTGCCGTTTCAACCGTTGAGAATACCAAGCATGAGGCACGTAAAAAAATGGTGCACATAATCACAGGGCTATTAAAAAATTTTTGCATAAGTATAAATGGTTAGTAGGTGACTCATGCCACGAAACTGGAAAGTTATTTAAATCTGGGTCTTTGCACAGAAGGCCAGGCTTAGTTCTTTTTTCCATCAGGCCAGCCTTTCGTTCTCATTACCTCATGTACTTGAGTCCTACAGATGAACCACACAGCCAATACGCTACACAGGACGCGCACTTGAAACTGAGTCCCGCAAGTCTCTCTTCACATAGCTCATCTTCAAGACACCAACATCCACCAGTGGTTACCACTATCAACTATTTGGACCTGATAAAGTACTATCCACTTTACATTTGGAGATTGACACGTGGGACCCCATCAATACATAACTCCTTAATTCACATACAAAATGACACCGCTTAATCCTAACATTAGGACTGCCTTAAGTAATTTACTAGGAGTAAGATTTGGTTGGTTAAGGCTCTGTACTGAGTCATATTATGCAAGAAAACATGTTTTAACAGCAAGTGTCAAAAGGTAATGGAAAATTAGAAGTGGTCATCCTAATCAAACACTTGATTTACCCACTTCTAGAAAGGCTATATGTTACCCGTAGTAACAGATATTGGAATGAGATTAAGGCACAGCTCTGCACTCATGCAGATCATATGGAGATTTTTATTTGAAGAAAACAATGGCTGTTATTCAGATTTTGGAAAGACTAAATACAGTCCTAAATAACAACTAAATAGAGTCACAATAAACCACAAAAATGTCTGAGGTATGATTTGAATGTTGCTTTCATGCAGGAATGGCCAGTGCGTTCCACCCACACTCCAATTTTCCAGGACAAAGTGTCACTGGGGATGAGAAAGAAAATTCTCTTACAAATAAATGCAGTAGGGAAGGAGAGGCTTACAACCTTTCTGTTATTTGGATGCGCTGAGCGGAGTTCGTCCCATACCATCGGGATATGAGATACTGCGCAGGCAGCGCAGACAGCAGCATGCCGATCTGCAGAGCTGCAGCTGCATTGATGTGAGGCATTCCAACAGGAAGCTTCTTCAAAGAGACTTCCCTGCTCTCTACTCTGAAAAGAGGAAGAAAAAAAAAAAAAAGAACATAAATAAAGGCGAAAAACATAGCTGTCAGCTCTGCTGGCTGTGCAGAACTTAAAAGTTTCCTCCAGATTGTTGGGGTTTTTTTTTTGGTTCACAAGGTAACATATAATCTGAACACATGCATTTCAGCTACATCCAGAGCACACCTAAATTAGGTCAAACTGAACTAAATTTAAGGCTATGTACAGAAACTAATAGAAGACTAAAGGACACAACTTCAAAAGACCTAGTTAAGAGTTATACAGATGTCTCTTTCATGAAGAAATAGAAAACAAGGGAAAAAAAAAAAAGAATCAGGAAATTGCATGGTTCTCCAATTTGCCATAAAAAGCTTCTCTCCTCAAACAAAATTCATTGTGCTGCTTTGTCATTTAGTTAAGTGAATTAAATGTGTCTGACACATCAGATTGATGACCTCAAGAATAATCTATTTAGATGCAGTGATTATTGCAAGTAAGGGATTTTTCTTTCAGACTGAAGGCATGCATAGCATCATGCCAAGACGATAACTTGTGCCACAACCCTACTATAGAGAAGGATTTGACATCACCATTTATTCCACAGGCACCTGCCACACCTTCCCGATGCATTATGATATTTACAGATCCTCTATCCTTCCTCATCAAATTAAGAATTTCACCTTCAGCTGAGGATCACACTGCCTTTTACATCTAGGAGGGTTTTTCAAATCGGAGCTTGCCGAGATTTGAGAGGCATACCTTTTACACAGGCATTTTCAGTCTTCGACCTGCAACATCCAAAGTCATCTACAACCACTCCCCACTCTGTCTCATTAGTCTCTAGCAGTGGCTATTAAGCTCCTACTCTTCTCTAGTAGAGTTCTCAGCTTGCAAGCACAAACACTTTGCTCCAGTCGCCTCTGTGTTGCTTCTGGCTCCTGGTATCCTAATTTACAATCACTGACAAAATAATTCAGGTTACCGTAACGCATCCAACACACACGTTTGTGGGAAGTTAGATGGATGAGGAGTGCCTGGCAAGGGTAGCCGAGATCACAAAGTAGGACTGGAGGAGGCCTGAAGAGCATTGTAAGGAGCCCGCACCTGTGATGAACAGTTACCAGGAGCTCTGTTTTTCACTTCTGCATTACCTGCTGCAGAGCCAACAGCAAATTAAAAACAGCTGCTAATTTTATACCGTACGGGCGGTCATGCATCTGGAGCACTTGTTCACACATGGGCGCTGGCCAGGCGGAGAGGCACATATCAGTTCAACAAAATGACCGCCAGCACCCAGCTGGACCCGACCCCCCGAGGAACGCTACCGCGGTGCCCACAGCCTGCGCCCCGCGCCGCCGTACCGCTCCCGTCCCCGCGGGCCTCCCGTTCCTGACACCAGACAGGAAGGGCGCGGTGCCAGAGAGAGAGAGACAGACCAAAGCTGGAGCCCCACACAAAATACTTCTGCGCATATTGTGAAGTCCCCGAAAACGTGTCAGAGAGGAGCTGTGCCTCTATCCCCGCTGCGGAGCGCCCGGGCGCACCCAGCCGGCAGCCGGGCGCACCGGGGAAGCCGGAGAGCCCCTGGCCGGCAACCCTGCCACGAGCCCGAACGCGCGGAACTGACCAGCTGCTCGCTCCCACGGGAGCCGCGGCCCGGGACAGCCTCGCGGCTCTCCTCCCCCGCGCCTGAGGTGAGCTGGCGTGGCGCTAGACGGCGGCGGCAGCAAGGTGGCGGCGCCACCCGAAGACCTTCCCTTCCCTCCCCGGATCCCCGCACGACCCCAGGGCGCTCCGCCGAGCCCGCAGCCCCTCACCCGTCGGTGTCGGCAGCTCCGTGCGACGGGTGCCCGTACCAGTGCCGAGCCCGCTCCGTTGGGCTCCGCTGCCCGGGGAGGGGCTGAGCTCCCAGGTGGCGGGGCGGGGCGAGGCGCGAAGTGCCGATGGCACCCAGCAGCAGGTAGCGGCGGTTAGGGGCCGGCGGACATCTTGGGCGGCTGAGGGGCGCCGCGGGACGGGCTGCTCCGGGCTTCGCTCCCTTCCCGGAGGTGGCCCGGGAAGAGTTTTAAATGCATAAATTGAACGGAGGGTGGTGAACGCTGTGCCTGACGCCCGGGTAAGGTTTTCGGCGGGGGCTACCCCCTTTCCCCAGGCTGGCAGCTGTCTTTGCCTCCCCACATGGTTGGGATCAGGACGCCTCGTTCGCAAAACGCAACAAAACGAACATCTGGGTGGACTCTACATCCTTACACTTTTTGAGGAGGTTATAGAGAAAGAACAGGCTTTATTTATTTTTGCAGGTTAATTTTAAGTACATGGTATTTTCAGTTCCCTTATTAAGTAACTTTTATGTGTGAAGGTGGACAAGGGCCTTCAACATGCTATGAATAGGAGTCGGGGAAGTTCCCTAGTGCAAAGTTTATGCAAAAGGCATCACGTTTTAACAGAAACTTTTAACCCAGCCTCACAGCGTGCCTCTAGCTACCCTGTTGGTAGTTCAGAGAGCACCTGGTGGTGCTGCCTGGGCCTGGCTTCGTCACAGATGGATGAAGGTGTAGCTGAAACAAGAGTCTCCTGCGTGGTTTCAATCCTGCACATGTCAGCCATCAAGCAGAGCCTCCCTCTGGGCCTGTGACAGACGGCTGAGCTGCTGCACAGCAGTCGAAGCCTGCTAATGAGTCTCTTCTTTGTCAGGGATTTCTTTGGTGTAAATTCAACAGTGATCAAATTGTTAAGTGGCACCCAAATCAGAGTGGGAGCAACAAGAAGAGGATAGGCTCCAACTAGAAATGACCCAGAGATTAGAACAACAGGAACGTTGCAGACAACAAGGGAGATCCAGCAGTTGCAAATGGTGAGTCTCATCAAGGCAGAGGAAATGTTCGAGGCATCTCTTCTCACATACTGAGCACAGCTCTGTAAAGGGTAGTACCAAGGAAAAAAAGGAAAATGCTACTGAACGGTTCCTAGTTCAATAATGTAGCTTACTTTTTTCCATTGCTTCCTCAGTAACATATCCACAGTTTCACTTTTCAAATGAAAACTTGAGAAACTACTTTTCCCCTTACATGCCTGCTAAGAACAAAAATGGTCTCAGAAATAATCTGTGAAATGCAGGAACTACACCATGTGATGATACAGGCTGAAATACCTCCTGCTTTAGGTTGTGGGTATTATCAACAATGTATACTACAAATAGCGGCCCAAGATACAGTATTACTAGACATGTAACAGGTCATTATGTCTTCATTTAATGGAACTTCTAGCAATAGGACAGGGGGGTAATGGTTTTAAACTAAAGGAGGAGAGATTCAGACTAGATATAAGGAAGAAATTCCTTACAATGAGGGTGGTGAAACTCTGGAACAGGTTGCCCAAAGAGGTGGCAGATGCCCCATCACTGGAAACATTCAAGGTCAGGCTGGATGGGGCTCTGAGCAACCTGATGTAGTTGAAGATGTCCCTGTCCATAGCAAGGGGTTGGACTAGATGACCTTAGGTCACTTCCAACCCAAACCATTCTGAGATTCTACAGGCAGGGAAAATCATGTAGCATCTCCTGTGCTATGTTGGACAGAGCAGAGGAGTTACATTTTAAGTAAAGTTGGCTGGAGCAGTTTGAGTTGTTAATTGGGCTTAACTGTGTTGTCTTGGCCAACAATTTTGAAACGAGCATCCATGAAAGACAATTAATAAAAGTGAGGGTGATATCAGGAGGCTTACAGGCACCATCTTGGGGCATGTGGTCAAACGAGGAAAACCCATTTTTCTAGCGTATAACATGCTTTAAATTCCTGTGCCTTAGCTGGGCTGGAAGCTAAAGGAAAAAAAGCATCAGGATTTGGCACTCTGCTTTCCCTTCTCCATTGCTTGTGTTGCCTCTCAGTGTTGTTCCTTACTCCCATCATCTTACGGTCTACCCAGAGATCTCCTTGCTTTGGGGACTGCCTGCGTTTTGTCAGTTGTAAGGTTGGTACAAAGATGGTGAAGGATTGGCTAAAAATGATGGTAGTGATTTCAGGTCAGGATTAGTGGAAATAGATCATGTGGGAACTAAGTGGCCAGCCTAGGGTTTGTTTCTTGCTTGCCTTAAACCTGAGCAACATGGCCAGTACACCCAGTTGAAAACTCACATAAATACTGACCTAGACTAGAAACACAAATTTCACCTAAGAAAAATATGGTTTTGGAACATGAGCAATCAAGTTGTTCCTCTATAGATAAAATACAGTGGAAGCAGCTTCAGTTGGATAATTCAACCATTACTCTTCAAAAGCCAATATTTCATTATAGAGTAACACCACAGGTTAAATGTTCTTAAGATATTTATGAACAGCTTAACACGAAAGTGTGACAGACCATGGCCACTTCAGCACAGGAGAAGATGTCACTTTATCCCCTACATCACTACTGCAGCAACAGGAGAATGGGTTTAGGACCAACACAGGAACAACTGAAAGAAAATACTTCTAGGAGCCCCACTTGCTTCCCTGCCCAGTCGGCATCAAAAGGCAAAGCAGCTTTGAATAATGGGAAGGAAGAGAAACGGGGACAGAAGAGCACACTTGGCATCTGGAAAGCTGTTCTCCAAGCAGATGCTCGGCCTTCAGACTGCTGTGAATAATGTTTCTAGCATTTAAGTGGGCTTGCTGGGTTTGAAGGTAGCAACTCTTTGAGGAAGAAGTGATAGGGAGATTGAGGTGATACGTTTGCTATTACTTGAGTAGAGACAATTTCCTGCAAGACGTATTCCTGCCCAGTGACAGAAAGATGAGCTGTGCAGTGGAAAAGCCTCTCTGTACATGTGCAACAGGAAAAAAATTAAAGTTAGATAAGTGAGCTGGTGAGGAAGGTCCTCAAAAAATAGCCTTTGCAATCCTTTTGCATGTCTCTCTCTCTCTGGCTCCTGTTAGAGTTCTCTGCAGTGCTCATCTGGTCCAGCAGGGAAGAAGCAAGGCTTCCAATGTAACTGTATTACACTATATATATATATATATATATATAGATATATATATATATGCTTATATACTTTTGTTTTCCTTTAAGGAACAGGCACATCACCTCATGTAATGGGCTGAATTGTGTTTTATTGGCTTCTGCTGAAAAAAACCCCAGCTGGGACCTGACGGCATCAGTAGATTGTCAGGAGGTTGGAAAGCAATCTAAATTCACACTTTGTTGTGAATGAGAGATGAAGTGGTGAAGAGGTGCTGAACTAGGTTTTCTCTCCCAGGATCAAGTCTTCATCTGTTCTTGGCAATGATGTGATCTGAAGTTAAGGTTGCTAAAGTCAACCTTTCTATTGTCCCACATTAAATAAATTCCTTTTCAAAAAAGAGAAAACATTTTCTTCCTCTCCCCCTGCAGCACGGGAACAAAACATATCCTGTACTGC
Source organism: Zapornia atra (assembly GCA_013400835.1). Classification (NCBI taxonomy): domain Eukaryota; kingdom Metazoa; phylum Chordata; class Aves; order Gruiformes; family Rallidae; genus Zapornia; species Zapornia atra. Next base: position 80,985 of record VZTU01019871.1, on the reverse strand, counting down.
CACACAGATCAGGTGCTGGCTCGTGGGATTCTTGTACACAGAGAATAGAAAGATCGAGGAAAATGACATGAGGATAATTTGCTTGGTACAATTCCCCCCCTTTTCCTGGGTCATACACCGACCTAGGGCGAGTAGGGTGCTACTGGGAAAGGCAGCAGACCAGAGCATTAGGACACTTACTCAGCGTGCCTGGCTCTTGCTTCCCCTATGCTTGGCAATGGTAACAGTGGTCAGTCACCTCCTGACAACCAGGTACATCTGTACCCAGGGACCATCCCAAAAGGGGGAGATGCCAGAAAAGTTCTCGAGTTTGCGCCACTGGTGGGCAGCACCAGAATATTTCGCCGTCCAAACTGGGCCAAAGTGGAAAAGGACCTGGGCAAAGTCAATTGTCTTTGACCCTATGAACAGCAATTCTAAATGAGACCCTTTGGAGCTCTCGTGGATGGCAGTACCCCCACCTAAGCTGAGACACTTCTTAAGGCACAACCTTCATAAGAATCACTTGGCAGGACGAAGCCAGCCTTCACAAGTCACAACTATCGCCCGCTGAGGAATGCCAATGCAACGCGTTTACTCTGAACTCAGAGAGGGCAATTTTAACTGTGAGCTAGCTTTCTTCATTCACCTCTCTCATTATATACGTCTTAAAACATGTTAATTGCTGTGATCCACAGCAATTTCCTATTTGTCCTGCACAGCCCACACCAAGAAGAACAGATTCTTTGAGGCCATCACAGCTGTGTTTGCATCTCACCAGTCTGGACTGCAGTAACCAGAGGGACCTAACCGCTCCCTTGGGCAAAGCCTCAGGAGCCATCTGACCTCACCTCAGGGATGCAGAATGTCTCAAAGCGTGACTCAAGCAATTTACTCCCAAACTTTAAAGACATCTTCCAGAAATACAAAACAAATTTCAAGATGCTCCTGTTGGGAAGCAGGTTGCTCCCCATGTCCTTGAGTGGGGAAGTTTGTGGCGCAAAAAGCCAGACAGAAACCAACCCCACTTGCTCTGTTGTGACTCAGAGGTGGGCAGAGAAGAGATGGTGCTCCTCCTCATCCAGTGGAGGAGCGTGAGGCCTTGGTACTGGTCTGACTAAAAGGATCTTCATGGTCTGGTTGCACTGGGGTTCTCCACAGTGGTTTCCCTTCTTACCGGGCAGCAGTTACCACAATGGAACTCCCCGACTTCCCTACCACAGGCGGGCCGCTGTGCAGCCAGGCATGCAGGAGCCTGGGCAGAGCAAGCACGGGCAGAGGCAGCCCGACTGCCAGCCTGGGATTCGTGCAGTCATTTGGGAGGGAGAGACCTCTTACCAAGCCACTTCTGGTTCATCCCAGAGAAGACAACCCAAAATACTTAAAGGAAGTTTTGAGCAACAGCTCTACCTGTCACTATCCGGTAACTCAGACAAACATCTCCGAGGGGTGCAGGGGTTAAATATTAAATGTCCCTCTTTTTCCTTGGGAGCGTTCTTTTTTACAAATCCAAGGCGGAGAAGCCTGTGCACTGCAGCCAGTGATTTATTGGATCTCCCCATAGATAAATGCCAGAGTTTCATCAAGCTCAGGTTTTTCACTGTCACTGTGTCCATGAAGAACTTTAAAGTTCTGTGCAGCTGAGTATCACCAAGTTTAACCAGATATATTTGTGTACAACAGCACATACCAGCACCAGACATTTTGTAGTGTCTTATACGGACTCTTCTCTCCCCCAAAACGAAGGCACACACAACACACCACACATACCTCCCCCCAGAGAGAAGAAGGCAGCAGTGGGCACAGCTGCTTCTGTCACGAGCAGACTCAAACAGCTCTCAGTCTTCCACAGAAGACTGCAGAAGCGGGGCTGTAACGGCCCTCAGAAGCGAGGGCAGCTTCACCCTGCCAAAGCAGGCCATGTCAGGGGTGTAAGAAATGATTATAAAAATGGTTGCACCCCATTTTTGCCTCCCAGAGTCCTGGACTTGGATGGGAAGAGCTGCAACACTGTTGTACTATATCTTTAAAGAAGTAAAATTCCTTAAAGGACTTCCAGATCCTAAGGGGTTTGATTTATTAGAGTATTGGGGATGAAATAAAAATTAGAAAAGTTTTCCTGATGTGCAAAGGGAACCTCAGACTAAATGCTCAGAAAGCAGATGGCTTCAGATGTTTTGTACAGCTGGCAGTATGACACATGTCAAGAGTTACAATCCTTTTGGGGTGCTCTGAATTGGGGAAAGATCCCAAGTTTAGGAAGCTATTTCCTAAAGAGCTGTGTAAATTTTCTTGCATATGTAACATCTCACAGTTTCCAACTTTTTCTTTTTCTCCATGCAGAAGGAAGAACCTCCAGATGCACAGAACCACCGAACTCTTCTTGGTAAGACAGGCATATTTTCAGAGCTGTGAAACGGTGGCCATTACCGAGCTGTAGAAAACCAGAAAAACTGGTTTTTGTCCTGTAAAAATGCAAAGCAGCCTCTTCTGTGAAGAGTGAGTTCTCCATAAACCCAGCAGAATCAAATCACCTGCACAGGGGGACACTGGGATTCTCACCAGCTCTGTGAAACCTGGGTTAGGGAACAGTTACTTGGCAAACTGTGTTTCTGTTATGAGTCTTCCCTGAAGATAACAACCCCCTAAGGAGCAGAGAGCAGGTTTAACAGGGAGTCATGGGCACCAGGACAAGTGCAAAAATAAGGTCCAAAGCTCTCAAGATGTTTTCTAAGAGTGTAAGTTTTGTAACAAGGCAAGACACAAGGCTAACACAGACTGAAGCTTTCAGAGGAAAATTACCATTTGCTAGATTAGCACATAAGAGAAATAACAAACCCTGTCCACCAGACAATTCCAGATGATCCATCTTTCTTACAACAAAGCTTGTATGAATTTTCTAATAATTTCCCTAAATAAGCTAACCACCCATGTCCCTCATAACTTACCTATCAGAAGAGTTTGGTATTAACAGACATTTTACCACCTCAAACCCTTTACTACCATTAAACATTCGGAATAACTGGTGTTGGTGAAAGGCAGCAATGGTGCAGAGCACATGCAGACCCGGCTCTCCACGCTCAGGCCCCAGTCAGGTAAAAATACAGGGTGTGTTGGAAGATGTTGGCATGATCACCAGTTGAAGAGTTTGACTTAAGTGATTTTGTTCTGTAAATGTCCTCAACGCAAAAACTTGGCGAATGGGAAGGTTTTGACAGCTGTATTCCCTTTCTTAGCAGCTCATGGATGCTTACACCCCCCTCTGTAACAGAAAATTCAGATTTTGAATTGGGGTGCTTGAACATGAGAAAAATAACCCCACTAGAATTCTCTGCTGTAGAATGCAAATGAAGTCAGTCTTTCTGGTGTTTTAGTCCTATTCTAACTAGCTTTGCATTTCAAGTTACAGTCTTAATTATTTTGAATATCCTTGATCAAAGCCAGAGAGAGACGTGAGACAAAGCACAAATGAACAGCTAAGGCTGCCTGGCCCTTGAATACTAACTAAGGCTTAGCTTGGAGTGGGTTATCCTCAGGAATACGCCTCTGCAGAAATCTGATGCTGAGTGAATTGATCAGCTGCCGCTGCTCGTTTCCTCTTTGTTTTGTCATGGAGGTGCTTCCAGACTCGAGTAGAACGAGAGGCAGATGAGACTGAGTTTAGGTAAAACCTCCACGTTTCTGAGACAAGGAAAGGAAGCATGGAGTAAATTTTTATGGCTGTTATCAGATTAGAAACAGCATTCCTGGATTCTCTACTCTGTCCTCCCATCAGCGCACACACAGGTTTCGAAGTACGAGAGAGGATTCATAAATCCTCCCTGCACTCCTGTGTAAGAGTTGATTGAGCCTGTCGTGAAGGTATCGAACACAAGATTTCCCTGAGCTGGAAAAACGACCTGGTAGTTTCCTGTCCACATTAGTAAAACCCACAAAAATTATATCTTACATGCTATTTTTGTGTCCAGCTCCTCAGATGCTATTTAAATTCCAGTCACCTTCTGCATTGCTTGCTGGTTTTAGTTCTCTGGCACTTACTTTATTTTCACATGTGCTTCAAATAGAAACATTGATTCATTTTTAAAGCCATTACACTTGGCTCATTTGTCTTTGGGAAAAGCAACAAACACACCTTTTTTGCAAAGCTCATTGATCTCCAGAGCAAGAAAGGACATGCCTGGACACTTACCTGTGTGATCTGTCCTAGGGAACCTGCTTTGGCAGGGGTTGGACTCGATGGTCTCTGGAGGTCCCTTCCAACCCCTACAATTCTGAGTCTATGACATGGGGTTTGGTACGAGGATTTTTCACTTTTGAAAACAAAATGCTCAACCTCAATGATCATACGTAATTTCCTTCATTTAACGAGCACTATGATCTCACAGGAGTAAATGGCATTAACAGAGTAATGGAGCGTTAGTACTGGGAGAGTCGGCATCTCGTTGTCAGGTACTAACATCTCACAGCATCTGAGGTGCTGCTGCATTTTCAGAATTGAACAATTATTTCTCTCTGACCAGCACAGGCCGGTTACCGAAACTCACGCAGATACTTCAGACACCAGTTTTTTCCTCATACACTGAAACAAGTCTTGCTTTTGCCACAGGCCTGGACGTGTCAGGGAGACGAAAGGGAACACCATTCGCCTGGCTGTGACCGTTCCCCCACCATCCTGCTGCCCAGCAGTGCACATACCTGCTTCGGCGAGGCTTCTTCTATCACTTCCTTGTGATTTCACGTAAGGAGGAAAAGATCATCTGATAAAGCAAACACCACGTGAAATTAAACAGTACAGCATTTGAGACACTGGACACCTCTACTGAGCAGGAATGTGCAGACACAAACAGAACCAGAGTGCTGTGAAAACATGTCCTGTATTGGCTTTTCTATGCGCCACCCATCCAGGGCAGCTAGGCTGGAGAGCAGCACCCTCCATGCAGGGAGGCAGGGGGCTTCTCTCTGCTCAGCTATTTCTAGCTTCTTCTAGAGATCTAGGGAAGCAGAGAGTAGACATAGCTCTGCACCACAGCTCAGCTCTGTCACCTGAACGGGGGTAGTGGCTTTTTGGAGGACGACAGAACGTGAGCTAAGAGGACTGGCCTTTGAGCGAAACCCCTACAAGATACCAAGTTTGGATCTCTACCAGAGAGTGGTTTGGTAGTGTTTTGTCTGATCTCACGTAACACACTCCACCACGCTACCAGATACTGCGACACCACCACCCACAAGGAAGCAAAACCAGCCGATTTTGGGCCGTTTTGGAGAACACGCAGACAGTAAATCACAAGATAGAAACACACTGTTGGACAGCTTAGAAAAACATGTTTTCTATTTATTTAAAAATAAGTTTGTAGTTACTACATTGCAGTGACAGTAATTCTTACACATACATTCTAGTTTGTATAAAAGGATTCAAAGTATTATGCATCAAAACTAACATAGAAAGTGTCCACATAACAGTAAAGAAATTTCCAATCCTTATGTACAAAAAGAAAGGGCACTGTTATCCTGGTGAGATACTTCAGGTTATAACATGATAATCCAGATTCCTGGAAGGAAAAAAAACCCAACAAACCCAACCTTGATAAAGCTAAAGAATTATAGTTTTCGAAACTGTTACTCATTACATACAACAGATTTGTGTTTTACATAATCCTGTACAAAATAAGCATAATTTTTAATCTGAAAATGTGTCAGTTTCAAAATTAACCTTTCTAGGTCATTCCCGTGAAGTTGAGCTCCGTTTTATACATATTTAAACATGGTGACAGAATTTAACACACGCAAGATCATTACCCAGTCGCCCGCCACACTTCTGTGGCTTTAGTATGGTCCAAAAATGTAACTTCTGTAACGGTCTCAATGCCTCAGCAAAACCAACACACACAGTTGTGACCACAAAGCAGTGTGCGTACACCATACAAGCACGTGTACATGACAGGGACTTACACTCCTCATTTGCATGACCTCGCATTCTTTGTTCTCTCAGGGTAGAGATTCATAGCACAGTACCACCTTCCCTCCCCAGATTGTGTCGTTTGCATTATTTGAAGTGAATTTCCTGATGTATTTATCTGCATTAAAAAGGATCCAAATTACTACTCGTCTCACTAGCTACCTCCTAAAAGCTAAATTTATTCACTGTTATTTTATTGCAGCATGTAAGGTTTCTCTCTCTCTCGTGCCTCGAGGCTGTTCTAACCTTGGGAAAAGGGGGAGAAAAGGAAAAAAAAAATAAAGATAAAAGCACTAATCGCTTTTTCTGCCATTGAAGATGCCTTTTAATCTCTCTTTCCTGGTGCAGCTCCTCCTCTAACACACTGCAAACCCGACGCGGCAAGTCCCCGTGTTAAAAACTAGCGCAAACGCAAGAGCACCTAGAGGTCAGCCCCAGTTTAAAAGCTCCCCCCCACTCCCTGCTATTTCCCCCCAGCCACAATAGGAAGTACACAAAGCCGTATTCCCGGGTGAAAGCCGGGAAGCTCCCTAAGGCTGTCACTGCCAGACTTGTTGGAAACATGCTGCCAAGCCCTGATCAGTTTTATAAAGTTTAGTACATGTCTCTCCTCTGCATACAGACAGATGTATATACACAATTTACAGCAGACAACTAGCAGCCCTTTCACCAGTCGAATAGCCAGGTCCCCCCAGAAACCCATGTGTTACCAGGACTTCAGGGATAAAAAAAATATATTAGATACTAATTTTACACAGTTAAGCTTTCTTCACTAGGTAGTAAACAGAAAACGAGCTTTTGCTGCTTCTAGGTGAGGTTTTAAAGCCCCCTACCTCTGGTATCACAGCGCTACTGTAGAGCTGTATATAAAGTCTCATTAAACACTCAACTGTCAAAAAAAAAAGCAAGAAGAAAAACCTTTGAAAAACTACTTAGGACAAAAGATAGTACTTTAGGGGATGGATGGTAAGGACTTGGGACACGCTGTAATTATTGTGGTATGGCTGTATCTTGATTGAGCAGCAAGGCGTTCAAATGAACTCGGCAAGATTTGCATGCTTCAAATTAAATGTGAACGCCAACGACAGCGAGCGCTTAAGAACCTCTAACCTCCGATCTACTACTATGTGAGGATGGGGTGAAAGGGTCCCATCCAGTTAAGCCTATTGCTTTTATAGAACCAGTCAACCATTTAACATGTGCCTAAATTCAAATTACACACTAAAGCGTTTACTTGTAGTCCTTGATCCCACAAACTTGAGCAAAAGATTTAACAACGTGGTGTAAAAATTTTAACAAGCTTGAAGTTACTGAATGGACAGACAGACCTTTTGTGTTGTACGTAGCCTTTTTTTGGTAAGACAAAAGCCTCTGGCACAGAATCAGAATTGGTACTTGAGAAAGTATTTGTACAGCAATACAGTTAAGTTGTCTCTATGCTACAATTTATTTGTTTAATAGATATTAATATATCCTACGTGCTGCATCAGGGTCCTTTATCAATTAATAATTTTACAAATATTAAGCCATAGTAATATTTAACTCAACCAACTCAATCTTACAAGTCAATCAACAAACCGATCACATGTACAACTCAGACACTGTACAAATAAACATATGCAAATATATATCACAGCAGTCTAATCACGGGAGGAAGACGTTGTTTCTGTAAGTGTGTATCTTTACAGCTGCCGCGTGACAGAGAGCTCTGGTTCAGCAGGGACAACGACGAGCACTAGAGTGGTAAAATCTAAGTTCAGTTCTCAGAGGACACACCGACAACAGAAATGCAAGGGATGAAGGGGTAAGTATGCAGGCATGGGTACGAAGATGCCTGGTCAGCACTCAGCGCCCACCGGTACCACAGAGACAAAGGGGATTTCCTCATCTGCAGTGAGGAGAGCGCACGGTCATTAAGGTGCCATTCCACAGGACATACCAGTTTTAATGCTTCCCAGTCTAGAGCAGAAATACCAGAATGGTATCGTCGTAACCATGGCAAACAGAAATTAATTTAACGAGTAAAACTGTGTTAATTGCTGCCAGGTCTGTAAGAGCAATTGCATGTATGTGACTATGGACCTCCTATGTCATATTTACAATGTGTATGTGAAACAAGCACATGAGATTTCCAAACTCCATTTTCGGAACTAGCTGTTAGGTACTCGAGATGGCATTATAAAACATGCATATAACTATAGTTTTTAAATTATTTCAGAACACTGACCAATAGTTTATTGCTCACATTTCAAAACTTAAAAGACTCTGTAATCAAAAGCTTTCTCCGTGACGATACACTTACGTCACAACAACCTCAAATAATACATTTTTTCCCTGACCAAAAACGCACAGTCTGGTGGTGACTAAAGGCTCATAAATAAAGTTTGCAACTTAGTGAAATTAAATTATAAAAATAGAACTTTAAAATAAATCTGGTATTAATTTCTAATAATTTTTTAGTGTAGCTTCTATTTAAAAAAAATGGACCCAAATTATCCACATTTTTTTTTAAAAGGAAAAACATTAATAACATGGCTAATATGAACTAAAAAAATCACTGGCTAAAGTCACCGGTATTAGCGGGTGGGAAGCAGTACCCATGTTCTGCAGGTAAGGCCTTCTATGCTCGGGAAGTTGAGATGTACAGTTTCCTACCCTCAACGGAACACGTATCATTTCAGTCTCCAAAACTTACATACAAGATATTTCTGATATATAAATATATACATCAACATGCAATATAAAACATTCTTACAAATGGCGTAAATACAGAAGTCGAATTTTAGATAAGACTCTTTTTTTGTATGTTACAATGCAGATAACATCAGGAAATTACACATTTTCAAATGATTGCCTTCATCCATGAGATGTGACAAAATTAACAAGCAGAATCAATTAGCTTTGAATTGTGAAGCGGTATTGCAACCGAATGCCCATAGCTTGTCATCCTACCACGTGCTTAGCGACTCCAGTTCAAGTGAACGAGAAATAACTCGTTAGGAAAAAATAAATATACCAACAAATGAAATACAAACTAATCCCTGCTCCCCAAATTCACATCTGTAACAATTCAAAGAGTGTCTGGAAAATATTCTAGCCAGTTTTAGTTGCAAAATGAACTACGGGACACTAGGTATGGTGGATACCGACTTGCTATCCCCAGCAGCGCATTTCAATTCCTTATTGGCGCCAGACACCAATGCTCTTTGTTCAAACCATTTAGGCTTTTTTTTTTGTAACAGAAAATAGAGAGTGAAGAATTTGGCCTCAGTAAGTAGACAGAATCTGTGCAAATTTAAGGTGTTAATTCTGTATGCCCTCCCTTCCAGATATTGCAGGTGATGTTTGTAAAAAAAAGAAAAAAAAAAAAAAGTAATAAAAAAGAGAATCGTTACCAAGCAAGGGTAAGTACAGAATTGAGGTTTCATTTAAGGTTTATTTTTCTCAACTAAGTTAGGGTCACACACACAAAAAAAAAAGCCTTTCACACTACTCAAACTCCCAAAGTAATGTATAACCAGAAAATGTTGGTTACATTTTTGTACCATACCAGATCTCAGAAAATATGACTACGTTCTGTATTTTTTTTTTCCTTAAAACTGGACAACAATACTTTTAAGTGATAGAAAATGGTATTAAAGTTTGTTTGTAAAGGTATAAAATAACTAAATGTACCATAAACAAATAAATAACTGCTTTTCTTTTCCAGAGCAGTACATATAACAATACATTCCCCTAAGTCATATAGTTATCATTTACAATAGACAACTTAATTTTACTAAGGATGCAAGAAATAATAGAATACAAGGCACAATCATTAAATGGAATTTCTCTTTAGGGTGTATATTGACTTATGTCAGCGTGATATACCATAAAAAGTGCAGAAAAACACAATGTGCAATGAGACCACTGTATAAAACATGATTGCATAAAAAGTGATTTGGCCTTTTAACCTTAATAATTGAAAATAACCAATCTTCCCCTTAAAATTAAACTATAAAGTATGACATTTTAAAATTTATTTTCCGTTCTAGTGCTATCTAAAAAATCCTGAAAAAAATTTATACCTGGGTAATATCTTATATGTATGTGTTTATGTATATATTAATATATACACATACACTCTTCTTTGTAGGTCATTTTAGCCTCTTAAGCATGTCTAAAGTCGTAGAAACAACAATCAATCTGGATCAGAAAGTAAACATCGTAATTCCATACCTGTCCTGTAATTTCCTTGAATCCTTTAACCAATTATACATTTTGACTAAAACATCTCTGTCAAAGGACCCCACCAGTGCATTATTTTCTACCAAAGGTACCAAAAAAGGATACAGTCGGAACAATGTTAACAACTTACGCTTTAAAACAATACACCGCTCCTATCACTGCAAATGGTATGCTGTACTGACACTCCAAAAGAAAAGAAAAAGGCTTTCCACTGCACTGATTCTCAGTCTTTGGCACAATAAACAGAGATTTAGTGATTGATACAAGAATCAAGGTCTGAAAAATTAGACATTAGTCAAACTTTTTCCAATGTGGATATATATATATATATATTTGTGATTACATTTTTGCTATGTTTGGCAGAACTTGGGTAAACCAACAGCCTGTGCTAGGCTTCTTTTGCAGCTGAACGTTCCATCACTGCGGAAATTAAGCATTTTCAGATTAGCAAAGTTTGGTATTTTTTGTATTTATTAGAAAGGTAAGTGAATTTACCGCCACTTTTTGCCAAGGTCTGCCTTCCCAGGCAACCTGACTTTACAATTAAAGTGGTACCTTGCTCGGTCAAAAATAGACTTCTGTGTTGGGTGTGTGGCGGTACAAGTCCTGTCGCCTTTCTGTCCTACGCACTACTCGAGCAGAGTAGTTCTCAACTCCATACACCAGCCAGGAATTGCTTCAACTGTTTTCAACTGTGAACAAAATGACTGTTGAAATGCATAACCTATTTGGAGGGCAATAAATAGCAAACGTTTAAAATATATATTTCTTTCAAAGAATGTTCTCTTTCAGTTTATTTTTTTGCTAAATTTTTCTCCCCAAATCAGAATGTATTCTTCTAACCCATAATAGCAGCAGGGAAGCAGAAGTCCGTTCTGCTGTTCCTTAACTGTACCTGCTTCATAGCATTCAGAAGTAAAACCCCTGGTAAAAATTACCAACCAATTAAATTAGCTTTTGCTTTTTCAGTCAACTTTCGGACTCTGCCTCTGCTAGATGTTCCAAAAGTTAAGGAGGTGTCTTCAAACAATAGCTGCCTTTGCTCTTCCTCAGAGTCATCTTCATTGTAAAAGGCTGTCCTCCTACCCTGGTTTCTAGTTCTCATGTGAGGTTCCGAATCTTTAAGCTCTTCAGACCCCTCCTCCATAGGCTCCTCTGTCTTTTTCCTCCTGCTTCTGGTTTGCATTTTAACATTTGCAGGAACTAACAGGTCCGAGCCCGGCTGATGGGTCTTCATCTTCCTTTTTGGCTTTCTACCCCCACGGCCTTTTTTTTGTAACAAGTCTTCCTTCATATTATTTTCGGCAAGAGAGTTGCATGCAGTAGAAGCAGAGGCTTCGTCTGGTACATCCCTGGCGCTCTGGATCGTGTTCTGCTCTGCATCCTTTTGCTGTTCAGCCATCAGTAGCTTTTTTGGTTTTCTGCCTCTCTTCTTGTGCACCACTTCACAGCTGCTATTACTCGTCTCCACCTTCGGTTTCCGTCCGGGGCCCCTTTTCACTGGAGGTTTGGAAGGCTGCCCTCCGTGTCCGTTCACCTGAATGCTTCCCGAGGCCAAAGCGTTATTCTTGCACTCTGCTGTAACGAAAGGAGAGCACTTAGCACCAAACAGATCTGCACTGACATCTCTTTTCACACCGACTTAATAAAAATCTTAGTGAAATACCTGAATGGATTCACAGTGATTGCCAAATCTGACAAAATCTCAGGAACCCAGAAAGAAGTAAGAAAAAAAAAAAAAAGAGAAAGAAAAAAAAGAAAAAGAAAAAANAAAAAAAGAAAAAAAAAAAAAAAAAGAGAAAGAAAAAAAAGAAAAAGAAAAAAAAGAAGAAAAAAAGAAAAAGCAACAGCTCAAGTGGTTTTTTTTTTTTGACTGCTAAACCACCAGCACACAAAAACTCCGACATGGTATCTGCAACAGCAAAAGCTGCTGAAGAAGCATTGCTGCAAAGATCAGGAATGCTGCACAGCAGGTCATCTCTGGAGAAATGAAGGTTCCTTTCAGCCTGAGGTAGCACCTTTGCAGCCAGTTCACAGACCAGGGTTATTTGAGCAACAAGTAAGGAAAAGGGCAGAAACACGGAGACTGACCAAAAAAGAAAAGTCTGCATGGATTTCTGCAGGGATTTCTCACGTTAGCAGGCACAGGGCAGAAGGTTTTTGCTTAGAGACTTTTATGGGCTGTGTGTTTTTCTTAGGTGAGCAGTACTGCCTCAGCAGGGCATGTCACAGGACCTCTTATGAAGTTCTGGTACCACAGCCCTGGCCTAAAACACAACCAGGAACACACTCAAGGCCACCATGAGAGCTCATCCAGTCCTTCATTGGAACTGGAAGGTCCATGCACAGCTCCTGCTGGGTTGAAATGAACCACATGGGCCTCCCCAGTCCTGCGAGTGGACGTGTGAGAGAGAGAAAGGATCATGCCAACAACATTCAGATACCCCTGACGTGATCAAGCATCCGGTTGTGTACAATGGGTGCATATTTAGCCATGCAGTAGGGTAACAGCTGAGGCCTTTGTGAGAAAGCTTGCAGGGAACGGATAGATAATTTAACTTATGAGACCACAAACTGCTTTTTCAGAAGCACAGAAGAGTACAAACAGATAATCCTCAGAGAGAAGGGGACCACAAGGAGTAACTGGATTAATTAGCTGGGGCCCCATTTACAGACTACTGCTGCTCTACCTTCATCAAAAAGATGCTTAGTGGATCTAGCTGCTTCACAGCTGCTTCGCAGTAGCTGAAAGCTCCTTCATAAACTGTAAAGTTTTTTATGACTAGGATCAGTCCTCACAGAAGCTTTCAGTTTTAAGGTATCCAGATACCAAAAAAGAGCAAGCAAGTTCCATGAGAAGGCTACATGAAACTAGGTCTGATCAATCCATACAAATACACTCAACAGAAGCAGTAAACACTGCACAGTTCTATTCTGCCATGGCAAAAAAATGAAAGAATAAATTTACAGCCGGGATGCTCTGGTCCTTATTGCTTGTGGTTGTGGAGGGTGTCACCAGTCACAGTCAGTAACCACAGCCTTACTGACCCAAATAATAGAACCCACGTAAGTTTGAAGTGTGACCCTGCAGAAGTCTCCTTTGGAATCAAAAAACTTTTAACATGACCCTTGTAATAGTTTAATGAAGGTACAGATATGTTAACAGATAAAACTGGCTCAGCAACACAGTTACCTCACCGTGGAAGCAGTGCTAAAAGTAGTCAAAACCAGGCTAATTTATCAAGACGGAAACTGTGACCAACTTGTTCCATTAAGCATCCAATTCTACTAAATCACAGTGCATACTAATTTCCTCACCCCAAGTTATCTCAACTGAAGTGCAACACTACAGCCACCACGCCAATAACTGGGGCAGAAAAAATTCCAAATAAACTCTGTACCTTGTTGATTAACAGTGGAAGATTTTACTTTGCGCTTGATCGGCTTCTCTTTCTCAGGGTTTTCTCTTGTGGAGTTATTCCTAGTGTTGTGACTGTAATCAGACTGACTAGGGACTGGTACGATATTCTGGTTCTTGGAATGTTTGGTTGAATTCTCCAGTACTAGAAGGACAAAAAGAAAATAAATTATTCAAGTTAAGCTATTTATAATCACATTCAATCTTATCTGGCTAAAAAGGGAGTCATGTTCTACTATGAACAATTTGAAACAGTTGTCTAGACAGCAAGTTTTGTTTGAAAAGACTCACAGCTTAAAAAAAAATAATCAAGGAAACAACTTGCCTGACTTTCCTGACCCTGCAGTAGTATTAGGCTTTGTAATTAAAGGCTTTATTGTTAAAGGCTTTGCTCCTGAAGAAGTAGATGGCTGCTCTGTAACAGCCACATCTGTTATCCCCCTATTGCTTCTAGTCCGCACAAGGGACGAGGTTTCAGCTGCTTTTCCATTCATCTGAGGTGGAGCATGTCTCAGTGCTGTTGACCGTGCAGGTGCAGAAGATGAAGAGGTGGCAGAAGTTTCTGCCTTCAGCTGAGGTTTTATCAATCTCCTCTTCCTTTCAGGGCTGCAAAAGGAGGAACAGTTTGTATCCTGGATGACCATTTTCTGATTTTACAGGAATAAATAAAATTAAATGCTACTATCTGAGTTTGTGAGAGTAAAACAACCATCTCTCTATGAAGTATGTTAAAAATATGGCATTTACTGTGGAAATTCATGTAGTTGTGAGCCTCTGAAAAGTGAATCTTTGAAATAAATGCTATAGCTATATGATAAAGCATGATAAAGCTCTGTGGAGAAGGACCCAGGGGTCCTGGTTGACGACAGGTTGGCTATGAGCCAGCAGTGTGCACTGGTGGCGAAGAGAGCCAATGGGACCCTGGGATGCATCAGGAAGAGTGTGTCCAGCAGGTCAAAGGAGGTGATCCTCCCCCTCTACTCTGCCTTGGTCAGGCCCCACCTGGAGGACTGTGTCCAGTTCTGTGCGCCCTGGTATAAGAAAGACAGGGACCTGGAGAAAAAGTCTCTCTCTCTGGAGAGAGTCCAGAGAAGGGCTACGAAGATCATTAGGGGCCTGGAACATCTCCCGTATGAGTATAGGCTGAGTGAGCTGGGACTGTTTAGTCTGGAGAAAAGAAGACTCAGGGGGGACCTAATTAGTGTTTATAAATATCTTAGACATGGGATACAGGGGGAATTGGCCAGCCCCTTTGCAGTGGTCTGGGGGGACAGGACTAGGGGCAATGGCTGTAAACTGGAGCACAGGAAGTTCCGCACCAACATGCGGAAGAACTTTTTCAGTGAAGGTGACAGAGCCCTGGGACAGGCTGCCCAGGGAGGTGGTGGAGTCTCCTTCTCTGGAGATATTCAAGACTCATCTGGATGCCTATCTGTGTAATATGGGATAGTGAGCCTGCGTAGGCAGGGGGGTTGGACCCGATGGTCTCTCGAGGTCCCTTCCAACCCCTACGATCTGTGATACCAGCCCTGTCCTAACGATGCGGTTTTACTGTACACATTTAACAGTTACTTGCATTTTAAACAGTTACACTAGGATAGCTCTAAGTAAAGTTTAAAAATCTTCCCCATCACAGGGACTCGCTATCATTCTGCAATACAGGGAACAGTAAAATAGGGAAGCATTAAGAAGAAAAAAAACCAAACCAGCCCACATACTAAGTTCTTCTGTTTAGGTAAGTCAAACTTGTGTAGCATTTCATAAATGCTGTCAAGGAATTCACATACCTGGATGCAACACTGCTGGAAACTGAGCTGCTTCGACTTCGTTTTTTCCTTCGTTTCTTTATTGTGTTTCTTTTATGGAAGCGTAGGGCAGATTTATAGTCTGATAAAATGGAACTTATGTGCTCTTCAAAGAAAGCAGAAAGGCGCAAACTCATGCTGTAAATCTAAAGAAAGAAAACCCAGTAAACAAGTAAGTTTCATACTTCTCCAAAACATGGTTTTACTCATTTAGCATCAACTAGTAGCTAGAAAAGTAAACTGATGAATATAGAAATTTACAGTCTGTCTCAACAAATTTGCACTAATCCATGCGTATCCAAGCTTGCTTTAGCTATTTTCATGTTTTTGAAGTGTATTACAACTGAAGATCACACAGAAAAGGAAAAGTCAGAAAAGCTACCTTTTCTGCTGCCCCTTTCCAACTGCCTTTCCAGAACACACCCCTTTCCAGCTTCAGCAGAAACCACAAGGAGAGATCCCTAATGGAATTTCACTGTTTCATACCTAGCATCAAGAAATCTCATTTTCTTCTGTATTGAGTTGCACATGCATGTCCTGCATTTGAACATCACTCTATTCCTCTTATGGATGAATTGATACTACTAATGAGTTATTTGCAACAGGAACAATAAATCTATTAAAATTACGCAGGTGCACATTTTTCATCCTTTTTCTCTCCTCCTTCCTTTCTTTCACCTTGCTGATTTACACGGAGAGACCCAAACAAACTCAATTTAGATCACAACTAATTATTGGAGCACAGTTGCTGTTAATTCTGGAAACAAAACACACTGAAGTGAACTGTCTAGATACTTTGAGAGGGGACGCAGCACCTTCACAGAATATGAAACACAAAATTAAACAGTCACTTATCTAATGACACACCAGACAAGCTATCTAGGTGCAGATTAAACAGTGAGTGTGACAGATTCTGCATGCATTACCAGAGAGGACATCTGTGGAAATTTCATAAGAAATATATAAAAATGTATGTCTAATATGCCAAGGAAAATAAAAAAAAAGCTGATGGGTTTAAGTTTACTCTTCAAGTAAGCATCAGTGGTGCAAAGTAAGATGCTAGAAATATCACTGAGTGACAAGTCAGAGTGAAAACATCACCATCCAGCAGCTATGTGTTGCATGCACTGGAAGTATTTTGGTTCTGAAACATTAAGATTCTTGACATCAGAACCTTCTACCTCTAAGCAAAACGAGAGAGATACAAGTTCACTCCTATACCCGTCTGTTCGGAAGAAAAATGAGAAAATATGAAAATGACAGAACAATCTGTAAAACCACATGGAGCTAAGATAGGAAAATGCCTGACATTATCTTGGTTTGAGGAGATCAAGAAGAGAAAGAAAAACCACAAAAGAGTTCAGACCTGCCCCAAAAGCCCTGCCCTTCAGTAGAACTGAGACACAGCAGCCCAGACGGTGAGCAGGATTAGAGTTTACTACTGACTGAAGAGAGATCAGTCCTTCTTGCCAGTCACCAACTAAAGAATTTGTCCCTGTGTTTTAAAATAATAGAGTCCTGATGATTAATTTACTATTTAGAAGAGCCAAACATAAAAGCTGTTAGTAATTCTCGTCCAACACCTAAAGTGTATTAGGAGAAGAAAAGCTGTGCAGGCGCCTTGAACACACATAAGTATACATTCACAGCTTTCCCTGCCAACAGATACTGCATCTACCTACAAGTCAGATAGAGAGACAATAACAACTATTCTGCCACTGACAGGGCAGTTCAGTATCTGCTCAGAAAGAACAGCTCTGTCAGCTCATACTTTATGTAAACAGCTGTTTCCCAGAAATCCTAAGTGCTTCATTACAAGCTCACTGCATACCAGTGAGCAGCATGGAATTTCATTACCATCTCCCGGATATTTCAGTCTGGGGGAACCTCCAACATGGAGAAGTCTGGGGCCCCGGGGGTGTTTTGAAAATCTAGTTTCCTCCCCAAAACATCAGTTAAATTCCACTACTGTACCCACAATCACGTTTCTACATACCTTTCCATCAACATACCTCTCCCTTTAGATCCGCTTTCGAGTACTCACTTTCGAAACACGCTTGCAGAATATCAGAACTTCAGCCATTTAAACAGCATCTATTAATTTCCTTTAAAATATAAAGCTATACTACTTCCCTAAAAATATCCACATTCAAGGATCAGAAATAATTACACTTGTTTTCAAAGTGATCAATTACACTGCCTCTCACTTTTCCTGTCCTAGGTTTTTCAAACAAAAAACCAGAAAGTAAGCCTTACCCTTGATCTTTTACTTGGTGTATAGGCCTTGGAATTGCTGAAAATAAGTCTCACATCTTTACATAACTCCATCGGTGACTCATAGTTTCCAGCTTCCAGTGTTTCTCTAACAGTAGCGAAATCCATAGGAGTGTCAATAATATCTCTATAATCCTGTTAAGAATTAGCAGAGCAATGTATTACAATTTTTTAAAAAAAGTCTAAATGTATCATTTTCATTAGGATGCACTTGATAAACCTGTTTAAACCAAATGCCCTCTTTAAATAGCTACAGAAGACAAAAGACATTTTACTCCATTCTGCTCATACACAACGTAACTCCTCATAGATATACTCAACAGGATCTAAGTTAGAAGTGAAATGATACAAGATTTAATTAGTTTTGTACACAGATTACTGAAATACAGGGCTCAAAATTGTGTGTCCTAAGGGTGATATTACTGACACACTGTCATGAAGATAACCGTGATATGAAAGTGTGACAACTAACTCTCTGGGGTGGCTTAACAGCTCCAACTTGGTACTAAGCCTAATACTGTTTTTACATATTAGCTTTAAAATATGAGCTTTGAATACTTGAACCTAATCAGAGGCTTAGTATGCCCCTGCTGAAACCTCAGCCATTTCCCAAATGGAGCCCTGAAAACTCAGGAAAGTAACAGTAAAATAATGAGAACTTCACAGGCTTAAATAGGACCCTGTTTAAGCCAGTGACAGAACTTTTTTTTCTAGGCTATGGAAGAAACAGAGGAATATCCATACAACAAAAAGCTTAAATTCCAAATTTAATCAAAAAGTTATCTTAATCCTGAGCTCACAGAACTTGCTTAGTGCCTCTGAATGTTCAAAAATGTCAGCAACACCTGGGAACAGTGTTTCACGCCTGAGCCTAGTACAGCATTCTTTATCAGCCCATTTCAGGATCTCAAGTGCAAAAGGGCCATGGGATACAGTTGAGGTTACTTCAAAAATTGTGGTGCTCAGTGGCTGCAGAACTGTCGAGACAAACCTACTAATGACTTTTGTAAGAGAAGCATTTATTTTCTCTAAGTAGGATGATTAATTTCCCCCAAGTTTATTTTTTATATTTTGATAATTAATTTGATATTTTCAAGAAAAGCCAAAGATATGCTAGAAGAAAGAGTGCAAAACCTTTCCTTTCTTTCTCAACAACAGACTAGTCTAAAAGGCTAAAAGACAACCAAGGCAACAACAGTTTTGTGTTAAAATAATCTGTTGTTAAAGATGGCTGCTCATGGCTATCCTAAATTCAGTGTCATCACCCAGGCAGGCAGTGAGTCTGGCTAAAGACATTGTTACTACAGCTAAAGGTTCACTATAGTTCTTTGGTGTGGACTTTCTCTGCATCAAGCCCAGATGACTGTGATATGAATATTATTTTCAGTTTTTACACTTCTGAAATGAAAACAGAAAAATGATCCATGATGTTTGTCACATGCAACAACCAAACTCCCGCCCCTTTTATAGGGGAGTGATGTCCGGTGGTGCGGAGAACAGCCCAGGCTAACTAAGCTCACTTGGGCTGGCTACTTGGGGAGGTTAACTCTGGCCTGGCTGCAACCAGGATACATGTGCGCTTCACATACAGCAGCTTTTCATTCAGAAAAGGATGCATGTTAATTACAAAAGCTGTGATTTACTTAACAACTCTGTTAAGTAGAATGGAAAATATTCTGCAATTGCAGTATTTAAGAGAGCAGAAATGTTAAACACATAAATGTTATTATCAGGTGACAACCAAGCACTGAAAAGGATTTCTGTATATAGCACTGTCCAAGGTTTCAATTAGAAGTGTTGGAAAAATGGTCACAGTTGGAGAAAACAAAAGCCTCCAACAGCCGTCTAACACCTGGATCCTAACCAGCCTTCCTGGTCTACAATTCTTACTGGATATTCAAGGAGATCCACCGGTTGTCGAAAGGGTTCAGAGTCTTCGCACTGAAAAATGAGATTCAGCAGCTCCTGGCATTGCTTCTTCCAGGACTGAATGTCATACGACTGAGCTCTATTACGTAGCCGCCGCTTTGGCTGATGATCCTGAAATGACAATATTGTCTGGTATATATGAAATAAACTAGCTGTTTTTTACAAAATCTAATAGAAAAGATACCCTGCAGGATATAAATTCATGAATTTGTAAAAATGCAACAGCACAGGCAGAAATGCTTTTACATTCCACAGCTCAGTAGCCCAACTGAGTTCAAAACTTTACAAAAGCTGACGTTACACAGTAGTAAAAACATTTTTGGTTTTATATTCCTTTGTTTACAAATGCATTTCTAATTAGAGCATTATAAAACATTAGAAAGATGTATATATAAATTACCTTTCTTTTTCTAGTGGAAGTTCCTGGCACATTTGTATCTTTCTCTTCTTCCTTTGAGCAAGATAATGATTCGCATAAAAAGGTTAAAAAAATATAAGCATATATGAGTAGGGGAGTTCTTTTGTACTTCACTTTCGAGTCTTTACAGGACTATCCCTGTCCCTCTGGGATGCATTTCATGTGACTATCAGTTTTGAGAATGTCTCAGAAGTCTAAAGAAGCCTCTAAATTCTCCAATAAACCATTAAAGCTCTCTGCACTGAAGGAGGAGAGGGAGCTGGATTGTTACCCAGTTACCCAACAGACAAAAAAGAGGAACTATTTGACAGAAAAGCACACCCCACTCCCTTGCAGTGACCGAAACCAGTACTTTCATATCCAGTAGGACTGAGACAGTGGCCCCACTTCGCCAGTCTATCAAGGCCAATGTCTGAGAGACAGCCACTTACCTCATCTGAGTCGGACAACACTTTCTTCTTCATCGCATTGTATAATGGAATTATGTCATAGCAACTCTGGTCTCTGTGTAAAAAGAAAGACACACTAACATTTATTCTCCATCTTCACCTACGAAATCAACTGTATTTTCGCCTAGGATAAGGAAAACGTTTATGAAGCCACGCCCAAATAAACCCATATAATGTTTAGCACTATATAAATACCAGGAGGACTGCAGTAATAAGAAAAGCTAATATTCTACTCAAAAAGCTGTAAAATACTATCTGCACTCTGTAAAATATAGACCACTTAAAAGAGTCAATGTTTTAACATTAAGAATCATAATCCTTCACCATGAATTTATTAGCATTAGAAAAATCTAATGCTATACCACATATAGGGTTCTGGGGCCCACCTAGCTTTCTAAGAACCACTACAGTGCATTCAGTGTACAAAAGTGCCATTTAGTATGTTATCAGCCACAAAGTAAAACATGTGAAATGTAAAGTTTGTTAGTGTAAGGAGTAACACTGTTATTGTACAAACCCACATAACTGAATTAGCAAAACAAACACCAGTTTTCAATTCTTGTAAAACACAGCAAACTCCTAGGCAAAAGACAGCCCAAAGGTGTTCTGCTACGTAGCAGTACAAACCATCAGAAAAAAGGAGTGAGTACACAGCCACTCTAGACTGAAATAGTGATCTGTGATACAGGCTACTGCGATTATCTCTGGAACAGCTTTGCTGCTTTTTAGAAGACTTAAGAGACTAAGCCTTAGCTTCTCAGAGGCATCCAGGTATTTCACTCTCATCAGAACCATGGGGGTTGCCTTCCATGGCCTTTTACCCTATCCTAAAAAAAAAAAATTCTGCACTTTATATGCATTGCTAGTTCACTTAAATGAGTACATTAATAGACACAAGCTATCAGCACTTAAATACGAATATCCATGTGATGCACTAATTCAGCTAAGCCAATTAAAACCATACACTTTGAAAAAACCCTGAGCTGCTTTCTTAATCAGAAAAAAGCCATGTAGGACAAAGATGTTAAAGAACAAAAATTTGTAAAAGAGAAGCCCTTCAGGTACATATCTGTTCCTAAAAGTGTATTTCAGTACAACTTTTAACATTTGAAGCAGTTAAGTATTTTTCACTCTCCAGCCAGTATCAGAAATCACAGACACTGAAGATACCAAAGATTTACACAAAGAGTCAAACTCCTTGCTTTCAAAATAAATAATGCAATCCTTATGTTTCTAAGAACATATTAAATAAAAAAGAACAAGCTTTAATTTAACAGCAAGAAACGAAATCACTGAAAATGTAATATTTTTGTTACATTAATGAAGTATCTCACTGCTTCTACAGGGTGGGAACAGCAGCAATTATGTACAAGCAAATGAAGGCAATGGTCCCACTCAGTAAGATGCTCTTACAAGCTTCAGCTCTGCAAATGTGTCAATTGACTGAGAAATCTAAAACATTTCTCACTGAATTTTTCTATAGACAATAACAAAAAAAGAACATTTCAAAGACAACTACTATTTCTGTCAACTACAAAGCCTCCAATTTTTATTTTGCATATCAAACACCATTTTCAACCACATTATAAATTGTAAAGACTTTAGAATAAAATGCCCACAATTATGTTAACACAGGCAGTATTCAAACTCAAAATTAGAACTCCTAACTTACCTATAAATATATCTATCACTCCACGAAGAGGCTCAGACCCGCTTTTATCATTCAGCAAAAAAACTCTTGAAATAAAATGCCATGCCAATCTATGCCAATCATTGCATTGTAAAATTTCATCTTGTTTTGCAAACTTATGTATTCTTTGTAAAGATAAGCTCTATTCTTTTCTGCCCCAACAGCAGACAACAGGCTTATTCAAGTTGCAGAACTATCTCACTTTAGAATTCAGATCTGAAAAGGCTGAATACCTTGGGAAGAGACAGGAATAACAACTAAGCAACTCACTTTATGAAGTGTAGCAGAAGATCTGTGACAAATTTGGCAGATTTGACAATGGGACTTCCAGGCTCATTAAATGTGCGAGTATTATGTTCTATGTACCGGACTTCCCACATTAACGAAGAAAGGCGCCTGTGTATGAGAGGGGAGGAGAGGAGAGGGGGGTTAAAATGGGGGGAGGGAAGGGAAAAAAAAAGAAAACAATAGACATTTCTAGCAACTTACATGAAACAGGAGAAAAAAACCCTTTGCATCCTTCCTTCAATTTATTACCCTATTTATTGGTAAACATGCCCGATTTGGTATGCTGCGACGTGTGACCACCAGAAGGCAGCTTCCTTGGGCTTCCTGCTCTCATGTTACATCCCATAGTAATTTATACAAATGGCTTTATGAATATGCAGCTGATGCTCCTCAGGAAAATTCAGCTGTGACACTTCAGTTTTTATTAGTCCTTTATGGTATACATAGCCCACCCTATATCACCTTTTAAGTCACAGCTGAGGATTAACAAAATATTAATAAATTTTTATTACAAGTATACATTTTTCTGACAAAGAGACAGTGATGAGAATTCCTCACATAGCTCTGATTTAATGACTGAGCTCTAGAATAGCCACATTATGAAAAATTATGCACAAAAGCAAGAATAACTGAAAAAGTAAATAAAAAGCTAAAAAAACCCAGTAAAAAAACCACATTCTACTTCAAATAAAAAACTCTGACAGCATAGAAGTTACAAAGACATACAATCTTCTATTTTCCTACTAGCAGAACATGATGAAAAGAAATGCTGCACAAGTGTTTTGTCGAGTGAAGCAGGGGATCATTTAACATGTTTATCTTAGCATAAGCATTTAGATGCAATTTAATCCTGCTTATGGGTCCAGCATTTCATTCTATACAACACCAGCAGCGACTGGGAAAGATCATATTTTTTTCTGTTTTATTCTGTGTTTTTTAAAAACACAGGCATGCAAAGACTCCTGGCTCAGAAGGGAAAAGAAAGAACTGTTCTAAGGTAAATCTCATGAAAAGCTACCAAAATCACAAGAAGTGGCCTTAACAAGGCCTCCTGAAGAATATAAAGAAAACAACATTCCCAGGAAAGCATAACACAAGGTGGTGCTTATTATCAACCAGGCCTCAGCAATACTAAAAGCTAATAAAACCAGATTTACTGAAGAAGGTATGTTGAGGTTAAAAGAATAAGCACTTAGTTTTGGTAAAGACAAACAAAATCCAGCAAAAAGTCCTCCACCACCTCTGACTGCAAAGCAGTGAAAGCTGGATTACCTTCTATCGCTCAATAAACATGAAACAATAAATGTGCATTATAATGTAGAGAAAAAAAACCCAGGGGGCTTTTTTTTTGAAAATGAAAAAGTTATTTTAATTTACAGTTCAAATTTCAGACAGTACTCATCAAGTACTACAGATTAACTCTGAAATTTATCCCAAAGCAAAACTCTACCCACATTTATACAAAGCAAGTATTAGAGGGACACTGATTTTCAAATCAGAAATATCCCAAGAACCAAACAATACAGAAGGAATTAAGGTGCATATCCTTACATAGATAATACTTACTGAAAAAAAAAAAAAAACAACCCCCAAAATAAAATAAAAACCCCAAACAAATAAAACCCAAAAAAAACCTCAACCCCACACAAAATGCAGCTCCTGCTATCAGTTTAGGAAAATATAAAAAACAGTGTCAAAAAGTTAAAATTCATTTGTTGCTGTCCAACAATTTCAAGGCCAATAATTTAAGGAGCAACATTCTGTGTAGCTCTTTAAGTGATAATACAAGATTTATTTGGCTTTTAAAGTGCATTAGAACAAAACCCCTTTCTAAGGTCTCTCTTATTAAAAACAGATTTGAAAGAAGTATTATTAAGTGGAAACTTAACCCTTTTGACTGAAAGTCATCTTACTGACGTAGCCTCTGGTCCTGCAATTTGAACCTCACAGGGAACAAATCATTTGCATAAGCAGGAATCTGAATACCATGTAATTCTAAAACCCATTTTGAAGAAGGAATGTTCAATTTTTCTAGTTTTATAAAACAGAAACCTAGATCAAGGATAGAAGATGGGAGGAACAGAAAACGCACACCTGTACCCATCTCCTAGCTGTGTATTACAAGACAAAGAGCTACCAAAAATACAGCCAGTGGCATTTCACACAGCAGCAACCCAGACATGGATCTGACCTGTAAAATCTGCTTTCCAGTCTTTGTTTAATGGTACTGAGGTCTGTGGGATACGCCACAACGGTGCAATACATTGGGTAAGCTTGAAGATCCACAGGTGCCACAAATGCAGAAGCAATATCTAGATGGAATGAAAAAACCAGTAAAATTAAAGAAGTTTGAAGTTATATACCATACAAGTACCTTAGCAGTTTCAAGATTCACCCCCCCGCAACATATGCTATCTCTTCATGTTCGAAATGCATAGCACTTTCCCAAAAATAACAGCAGTTAACTACACCAAACATCCTGAACAATTCAAATTGCTGCAATATAAGAGCACTTGCTGAGGTGTTTGCTGTAAGTACAGTCACTGCAGTGACTACCCGCTCTGCTGTGCATGAAGCGCCACGCTCCTCAGAGACACAGCACGTGTGTGCAAAATACACACATTTGAAAAGCAGATTTAAATGTATAAATTAAACATATATCAAAGACATGCATTTTGGCATTGTTATGTACAACACAGGATGATTTCATTGAGTTTTATATCGCCTCATCTTCATGCAAAGCAATGCATTAAATTCTTACATAAAAGTTACAGTACTGTTTCAATCTTGTTAAGATATGGGGAAAATCCACACTCCAAATAAAACAGAAACACAATCTCCTGTCCCTACCTAACAGCAAAGAAGCGTTCTAAAACCAATCCACCATAAAGCTATAAGACTGATGGGCAATTTAAGCCTGTGCACCTATAGGAACTTGGTTTTTTCCTCCTGTGCTTAAAAGCATCGTGAGTGCTTAGACACATCATTCCAACATTTTACACCTCGAGGGAAAATACCATAATACAAACCCATAAAAACCACACTTTATAGTCTCTCAAAAATCTTTAAAAATCAGAAAAATATGTTGTTGCTCCTCTTCTAAAAGCTGTTTACTTACTCTTACGGATGTTGTAGCAACTGCTACTTTGTGCCGATATGCACCACATATGCTATAGTTAAATCCCAAACTAAGCAGTATGCCATACAACATAACGTGAAACTGTTACTCTTAGACACCACAGTGGAAACAACTAAAGTTTAATTTCCTCAAGGTTTGTTCTTTTTAATGATTCTGGACTACACTATGGATATTTCCTTTCTTTTGGGAGCAAAGGGAAGGTTCTAATGCAGCATGTGACCAAAGAAGCCATAACGTAGGACACCTAAGTATCAAAAGTATTTTGAGGGTTAAGAGTTTTCCAGCCTTTTTTGTAACATGTCTTACCTTGCTTCAAGTACTTAAAAAATGCTACAAAAAAATTATCTGTGACAACTTAGATTTGTCATTCATGACCACTGTTACATAAAAACCTACTAAGACTGCTGACTTAATACTCATCACAAAACATACAACAGACTTATGATTCAGCCTGTACTGCACTGGTGGATCCACCACCTCAGGTACCCATCTCTGAACGTGGAAATGTTGCAGCCGTGTGTTAGGTATTTTCACAATTACCTTTCCAGAAGCTGCCAGTAAAGAATTATTTGCTATACAACTGAACAGCAAGCTGCTTTTTCAAAGCTAATCAAACTACTGTTTGCTCAACATTTTGCACAACTAAAGCAATGTGGGGGAGAAAATGGGAATTAGAAAAGGTTAAGACATCCCAAATTTACACTTAAGTACCCATTTTTTAAGTATGTAGGTAAATACACATGAGCATAGTCTGAAAAAACATAATACAAAAACATTTCCCATATTATACAGGATTTACCCAGAGTCATGAGCTGGTTTATCCCTGCGATAACTCTGTCGCACTCCTCATCTCGGGTCCTGGAACCCCACTCTCCATCCAGAGGTTTGTAGAGCAGAGTTCTACGTTCATCATCTGTTAAAGGAACACTAGTCCCCAGTTCTTCTGGAAATATAGCTAGAATGTAACATGAAAACTAAATAAAGTGTGCATCTTTGTATCTAGTAGAACACATATACCTGTAATTCAAAGATACGTAACATTATGGAACTAATCAAAACAAATGCGTAGTTCTTGATCTGCCCAAAGATATTTTGGATTAAACCAGGATTCTTTCTGTAAACTGCTGTTATGTTAAATTTAAATCTTACAGTGCAGTTTAGATTACAAGAAAGATTTCCATGAAACAAGATTTATCCTCTTCCAAAAGCTAACTGTAGAACTTATTTTAGAACCAGTTAAGACACTCCTTTATTACAGTTCAAGGTTGTATTTTGGTCTGGTTTGTGGCTTTTTTCTAAATCCCCAAATTCTTAGCAATAACTGGTCAATGCATTATTTTCAGATGGAGTTTAAGATGATTACTTTGATGTT
Source organism: Zapornia atra (assembly GCA_013400835.1). Lineage (NCBI taxonomy): Eukaryota > Metazoa > Chordata > Aves > Gruiformes > Rallidae > Zapornia > Zapornia atra. The sequence goes on along the minus strand of VZTU01019871.1, from coordinate 54,041 downwards.
GATGTTAAAACACTCCCCAGGGTAGTGGTTCCACCTCATCACAGTTTTGTAAGGTCAAATACTAAAACCAGATGCTCCTGGGGAAGTAAATTAAAAGTGCCACCACCCCAGCATTCTGGAGGACCCACCAACTTTGACAGTTTGGAATGTAACAGCTTTCAGAGTGTGATGCAAAGTGCTCTTCTGGGACATTTTGTTTTTCAAAGGAAGGTACCCTTTTTAAAGAAGTGTTGAATGAAAATGAAAACATTTACAACTTAAAAGACGTAAGAATTATTTATGGTTACTTAACACAAGGAAAAATTGATTCTACTGATTCTACTTTGTTTTTTAACAAGACTTTTATAAAATCTTTAAAAAAACCCCAACCAAACCAAACAACCCCAACTGAGGTGAGGAAAGAAGAAATACTACATTTCCTGTTTGTGACAAGTGCCCATGCTGTGCTGTCCAGCAGCATGTTTATCTGCCACACACGTTGGGCCAGAGAGGGAGCAAACCCTACTATTCATCAAGCTTTCTCACAGGCACGTTGCACCTGCAACGCACCGAATGTCTGCAGGCATGCTGGCATGTCTCAGAGCAGCCAGCTTCCTCAAAGATGATGTAGAATACAGGATGCTCTTCAACCCCCCTTAGCTGTACAAAAAGTTAACCTTAACTGTGCATCATGTGTTCTATTTCCAACACACGCTTAGTCTGTCTAACTACAGCTGTATGTTTTATGACAGCTCGTTTATCTCGATCCACTTTAATAACTGATTTAAGGATGTTCTTCAAATGCAACGGGTTTCTGGGCCTTCAAATGCAACAGGTTTATTTAAGTAAAACCATTTTTTTCCTTCTTTAAATTAATTTTTAAACCACATTATATTATTAATGTACCATACCATTACTCGGGATCAGCTCCATGTCCCAAGGGCTCATCTTCTCAGTATCTCCATTGTCCCAGCTAAAAAATAGCAACGTTTAAATTATCTACTAATAGTGCTTCAGCAATGTAATTATTTAATGTTTGTTACATAACTTATTTATATACCACAGAGTATTATAATAAACCAGTACAGCGAGATGCATGACTGAATTTAATGAAAACAAGTTGCTCAGTCGGTACTTCAAATGAAGTAACTAATTAAAAGAAAAGATTGAAGATAAATTTGCTAACCAGACATTGTAGCACTGAAATAAGCTATCGGGATAATCAGGCTGAAGAGGTTCCTGGCTTTCAATTGTTCCAAACCACCAAGCATCATCTATCACTGACCTGAAACGATCACCTAGGCAAGAACACAAAATAATTTCATTAATAGGAGGCACTTTACTCTTCCCAAGAATAGCAGTTTTTGGATATCTTTGGCTTGAACTCGAATACAGAAATCCTTCTGAACACTTGCAGCATCAACCGGCAAACTTGAGTCATACTCAGTTTTAAAAAAATAATAAATTATTGCTGACAATAATTTTGCTTTCAAACAAAAAAAGAAAGGTAATATGGCATTAAAAAAATTAATGAGTTGCAAATGTATCTACATATTCTTCATCTAAAAATTTATTTCTTAATTTCATACAAAAGGTGCGACACTTCAATGATATAATTTTAAGACTCAAATTTACTTGCATTAAACATGTCATCTTAAAAAGAGTGAGCACTGTGGCAATTTTTGTATTGGAAACATTTTACATGCCACTGAGCTCCTCCTCCTTGGTTTCTGAAGTGCTTTCTCAGCTACCCAAATGTAAATTAAGAGGTTCACTCCTTTTGCTATGCGGGAAATCTGACTGGTGTAAGAATAAAAATTATTAAAGCTACTTCAAAAGGTTAGCAAAGTAATTTACTATGACTTGAAATGGTTTCACTACTGCAAAGCATTCACCTAGCTGAGAAGTCAGCAGCATTATTTAAAAAATAAAAACACCACACATGAATATGTGTATTACATGCCATCATAAATACTAACGTTTTCTGTAACACATGCCACAGAATTTAGAAACAATTTTTAGTTAAGAATCCAGTTCTCTCAATAAAAGAACAAATGTAATTAAAGTCTGCGATTCCAAGAATTGCACATCTTTGTTTTTGTGGGACTTGAACATACACACACTTTCTCAACTGCTGTAATATTTGTTCTGTTTCAATACATCAACTATCTGCCCAAATGCTTCCTGCAGTTGTCTGAATTAATAGGAAGCAAATATATTCTCAAATAACATTCTGCTTTCTTTACTGCACTTTTTTGTTAATTCAATGGATTGCAAGTACTTCTAGGACAATTACAAAGCTGCCATTAATAGGCCTAATTGTGCTCAATGGAATAGAACTGACTACACCAGAAATATCTCAAATGCAAAATCAAAAATGTAAATAAGGGCCGATACTTTATTTTAAAGGAATAAATTACTCTGAAGAGTTCTTTAAGTACAGTCTCCCTGTGTGATATTCCCTTGTGCCCAGTTTTACAAAGAAACTGTGCAGGTTCAACTGTGAGTACCCTCAGGGGTCTGCCTGAACACTAAGCAGATCAAAGCCACTTACAAGAGCGTATACGGGCAGCTGCTTCTGATTTCTCAAGAGCCATGGCATTCCTATGGACACAACGTTAGAGCAGAAAACAACACGACTGCTAAAGCCCACACAGAATAATCTCTTGAATCACTAATTTTCTAATGTATTCTGTGTTAGCTCATCAGTGTGGACAGCAGACTAAAACTTCTTCAGAAAAAGATTAGAGTAATTTTTCAGAACTGTATGGCACCAGGTAACATTAGCTTGCTGAAGATATAAAGTGTATGTTGAACTTAAAGTGGCTGATATGTAAGAGACAGGTATGCACACCTGTAAGACGTACAGCTAAAGCTGCAGGAATCCTACTGGAACAGCTGTTAGCACAAGTATTAATCTTTAGTTTAAACTATAATAAAACAAAGTTATGCAATAAACAGAATCTGAGTAAAAGTAAGAATCCGTCTTACTTACAAAACTGTAAGTTTGCTCTTTCTGTTAGGATTCATACATTAATATACGTTTAGTATTTTGAAATATCATAGATAAGCAAATATTATTCCCTAAACCAAATGAAACACAAACAACAACAAAAGCACACCACATACTTAAAAAAAAAAAAAAAATCAACCACAAAAACCTCCAACACATCAATCCCTTCAAACCCCAAACACGAAGGATTGCTCTTGGTGGGGTTAAAAGTGGAGTCAAAGTCTACTATCCAGTGACTCTCCAAATAGTAGCTACAAAAGTATTGATTTGTAGGCTAAGAGCCAGAAATCATAGCGGAATAAGAAGAGATAGAAAGAGCAGTCCTGACAAGACAAAACAGCAACTGCCTGACATGAAAAAAAAACAACCCATTTTTTTGATTGAAGAGCTATGGTGAAAGTTCAGAAGACATGAGCATGCCAGATAAATCTTGGGGAATCCAGATTCACGTAGTTAAATAGTCAGGAACAGTTTCATGTAGTTCTAAGGGATTTCTCTTTATCTGAGTAGAAAATATGATCTACTTTCAAGGAACATTTTTATACCTTGTCCACAATGCACAACTTTTTCCCAGTACATAAACAAACACTAGTAAAACATCCAAACTGACAATGCAGAGAGCAGGGTAGCATTCCGGAAGGCTCCTGACAAGCTCTAATAGTTATAAGAGCAGTGTTTTTGCTATCTCTGCTTTGATATTTCATACGGTCTCAAAGGAGGAGACTATTTTACTACTATTTTTACTTCCCAAAAGAGAAACTGAAGAATGAACTCTTTAACGCACCTTTGTCAGAGTTACAAGCTGGTATTAAACACTACTGGCCTGAAACCTCACATTATTTACATTGAAGGCTTAAAAAAAGGTTCTGACACTTTCAGTACCTTTTGTGTAGCTGCAATTCTTTCCACACTGCAAGTTTCTTGTAACACAGCTGCCAGCCCAGGAAGATGTTACCTGTACTCACAATCTTGAGATGAGCACAGGTAACATTTCAGAGTCCCTCCACTACTCCTGGATTTCTATCACAACAGCTGACAGGTGACTTCCGGCTAGGCTATTGATATACGAGATATGGCTCTCCTCCTACTACTGCCTTGCATGGTGTGGCAGAGGGCAATAAGACCAGAGATCCATAACCATTAGAAAAGCAGAAAGTTTGGTGACATATCAGTAGATGTTGACCAACCCTGTCTTTTTAAGGGATCTTTAAAGAAGTAATCAAGGTTTACATTTGCTATTGAATCACAAGCCAGGGATCTTTACCAAATTCACCACAGAATTGAAGACTAGCTGTCTGTTTTGACAATGTAACAGAAAGTATGAGAAGATATAGAAATTATAAGATATAATTTATATATCTACTACTACGGTACACGACGTACATCAAAAGACGGGAAATCATTTTTCCTGGCAAAAAAATCAGGTAAGAAACAATAAAAAAGTTTGTAATATCCAGCTGTGACATTTCTTTGGGTTACTTAGCCACAAAGAACTTCATCGAGAACAGCACTTTTGAAACATCTGATAGACTAAGGAAGCAGCTTATCTGCAAAGGCGCATGTCGCATCAGTTGCTTCTACCTACGTAATCAGACACGTCATCACACTGTTGCATAAAGATGCTCCATTCTCCTGTACAATGCTTTGCCTGAAGTGGCAAGAAATGCTGCCAAGTCAAGCAATGCACATGCTAGCCATGGCTCCTGAATGAGGAACCACAAGATTCACAGGATCTGAGCTGGTACAGTCATCACTGCTGCTTCACAGAAAAGGTATTTAACATTGAGACCTCCTTAAAAAAAACCAATGAAGACAATCAACATTGCACTTTCAGGAGCACATCATAGACTACTGAGACACTGGAAAGGCCTTAACAGTGCCTGTAATTCTGTAAGTATCATATCATATACAACTTTTTCTCTTAGGGGAATAGAGCTCATCCTGAACTCTGAAAAACCAGTAATACTTGCACAATTTTTTAAATTTCAGGGACAATATCAGGCTGTTCTTATGAATAAGAGAACATACATATTTCCTGACCTCCTGAAAAACAAACAAACAAAAAAACCCCAGGAGTAAACCACCTTAGAAGACCATTTTGTTGTAATGTGCTCTCCCCCTAGTTAGATTTTGTTGGTGAAAGCTGATCTTTGTTATCATACAGAGAAGATGACTAGGAAATTTATCTGACTGGAGCACATGCCTGTCATGGAAATTCTCCAGTATCCAACACTTTGAAATAACTAAGCACAGGCAAAGCAAAATGAATCGAAAAACATCCTCAAATCACACAGCAGTGAATTACAATTATACACACTTCAATGAAGCTAAACCATACGGGGTTTAGAACAGAATTCAAACAAGTAAAGAGAGATAGGAAGGGCATTCTCTTTGTACAACGTAAAGATCAGACATTTGAACTAGTAGAGAAGGTATTGCTCTATTTCCAGCAGAAATTCCAAAAATAATAAAAAGAAAAAAGCAATATTCTAGTAACAGTGCAGTACTAAGAGTGCCTTCAATTAATAAAAGCAATATATAGGTCGCAGTAAGTTATCAGTTACCCATAAACACTGTATTTCTAAAAAGTACTCTTAATTCCTCTCTGCAAACACCTTATTTGGTGACCTCCTTTACACTTCTGGTTTTGTTTTTTTTTTACACTGATTATACTCAGTATTTTGTTTATTTGCTGTAGCTTCAAGTCAAGAATAAAGGACTCCACATCCAAATATGGGCAGATCTTATTCTCCTATTTCAGCACAGTATCAGGATTTATTTACCATAACCTACTTTTCAATAAAACCATCATGAAAATAGGTAGACACTCAGAAAAGCAAACAAAAAAATTCTTCTATGACTCACCTATATTCCATCGCCTATGTTTTGCATCATCAAACTGCTGCCTCAAAACTAGGAAGTCTATGACATCTGGCATATCATGGTACCTAATTGCAACAGAACACACAACTATTAAGCGATAAGACAGCAAGAGCATGAAGTCAAGCACTTACATAACAATGTAACACTTGGAATTCAACACTTGAAACGCAAAAGCTCAAGTCACAATATTACTGCTCTCTCTTAACTTTCAACCCCACTCCCCACTGCAAGAAAGCCCACAATTTAAATATAATATTGCTTTCCTTACTTCATGGTGAATGATCCTCCAGTGAGTTTACCCGTATCAGGGTCAAGAAAAGCCAGTTTAAGACAGCAGAGAGTAGGCAATCCCACTTCATACTTAATCCCAACGATTTTCATCAGCTCTTGCTCCTGGAATAAACCAAGTATCATATGCCACCACTGAGGTTACTATAACAACTTTCTGAAACATGAAAATACAGGTATACTGATTTCTGCCAGAATATGTCAAACTCAAGTATCTGAAGTTTGGTCTTTCAAAACAAGCCATTATTTCACAATGTAACTTCACTGAAAAGTATTTGGCAGTGAAACGTAACCACCTCATTTGCCCAAACATATGCAAAAAAAAATAAAAGCAGTTAAAGGTATAATATCATTTAACTTTTTAATAAATTAATTTTTCCCCCTTAAAATATTAAGAGAACAATATTAGAAACAGCTGTATCAAGAATTTTCTTTCAGTTAGTTTCCAACCTTTAACGTTAAGATACCAAACAAAAATTAAAGAAGTCATACCCGTAATTCCATTTTATGCCATGGTTGTTTTTTGGGATTAATACTATATATTTTATTCTTCTTAGCCATTACAACGTATGCTTCATGACCTTGTCGGAAATAGTACACCTGAAAGTGAAATGTGACAGTTATCTAACAAAGATTTTGAAAATTTGAAATGCTAGCATGTTGCTGCCATACAATGTATGTACTTCCTATTCTATCAACTTTTTCCCTCTGCTTTCCTGCAAAAGACACGGGTTCTCAAAAAATTAAGGGATGGACAACTAAAGCAGTATCATTGCAGCATTTACAGAAAAAGTAGTAAAGAATTAAAATATAACTTTCCCCAAGAGCAAAATATCCTACATCGCACATGTGAGGCCAAAACACCAGTAACAGAATCATCTATTTATCACTGTGCTATAGAACAATTCAAGAACAGTAACATGAATTCCATGAACCCACCGGGTTATTTATTGATCACTGTAGGACAGCTCTAAGATGACAATCAAATATCACTACCGAGCTAATCATATCTTTTTAGAACAAGAAGGAAAATTCAGTGGTTTGTTGTTATTCTGGTAAGAATCTGTCTTTAGTTTCCATACCACTGAATAAATAACCTAAAAAAGATATGAACAAACTGAAAATAGACATTTCAAGTGCTTACTAACTTTTAAAATCCTTCCACTATAAAGTGCTACAGTCCAGACATAGAGTCTATTCGTTTTACTTTGATCCTGCTGTATATGTTACCACGTGGATGAATGTTTTTGTTACAAACCAGAACACTAAATGAAGTAGTAAGCTGAAAACCTTAAACATATTCAAGGAGTGTATCTGAAATGTGAAACAGGTTCCTCAAACTGATTAGAACAACAACCTGATAAGCAGCTGTATTCCAGGCATGATATATTCCAAATAAAAATCAAATTAAAACATTATTCTGTGAGGGTCCCAAGTCATAAATATGGGATTTCCATCATGTAGGATGAGGGCACAATACCTTAAATCTAACTGCCTAAGACAAGGGGGAAAAGCAGAGTGAAAATTCCTCAGTAAGCTTTATTTAAAAAAATAAAAAATATAAAAGACACTAATATTTGTATTTCCATGTTGCATCATAAAACATTATAAACAAGTATCTGCCAAGTTTCTACATTAACAGTTCTTGAACTTCAGTGTTGCATGACAATTATTTTTTTTTAATGGAGAAGGACTCATCAGCTTCATTTCTCACCACAATTTCTTTTAGTGCTTGTTTGAGTATTCAACACACACAATATCCTCAGAGTGAAAAAATGCATAGTAGTTACAGAAGGCATGAAAGCTGTGAGAATCTCCTATAGACTGTCAGACTAACTGGCAGGCAAAGGAACAGAGGCTAATGAGAAACAAATGTAAAATAATGCCAATTTACAGGACATTTTCAATGCTGTGACAATTGTTTCCTATACTTTCCATTGAATAAAAAAAAATACTAAATAGTAAAAATCCACTCAGTGGCACAGGCTACAAACAATTCCTCCTACACTTACTGTTCCTGCTAAACCTCTCATAAATTCGATTTGCTGTTACAGAAGCGAAACATTTTTATTTTGTAAATGGCTCCAAGCATTGCACCTTCTATCAGGAGAAACTGGGTATCTGTGGAAAAAAGTATTTGTGCCTTTTCCCAGGAAATTGTATTTTTAATCTTCATAAATTCCTGCTTCTGCATGTTTACTGTAGCATCCAGACACAAGCATTCTTTATCACGTTAATGGCAGTAAGCTACAAATAATATGCACCGTATTTTGATAATCAGGGAAATTGCAGTCCCATCTCTCTCTGGTGTGTTTCCATTGCTCCTCAAGACACATGACAAAGGTTTGTGAATAGCAGTATTCAGAAAGGGAAAAGGGATGGGACATGCTATTCTTATGCAGTGAGTATTACTAAATATAGCACTACCGTTTTTTTCCTCACTTGTTTGTACAGCTGTAAGAGAATGAATTTGAAACATCTCTCCTCCCAAATCTTACAAAACGTACCGACCATCCACCAGTGTTCCAAAGCCACACAAAACCTCTTCTGAACCAATCTTTTCTTTCTATGGATCTCAAAATTAACTTTTAAAATTAAGAGCTTCTTTTTACATCTTAAACTATGCTGAGGAGTGCAAGTGTCAGAGATGGAATTTTAGACAGAATAGCTTGATTACAAACATACTCTCAATCGGTGCAACTACTCCTATTTTCTAGATACAGGAGAGGAAATTTCCTGTTCCCTAATATAAGGCATTTTTCAGCAAAAGAATGCAGCCTACTTAGATATTCCTAGTACACACTGCACATGCTATTCAGCAGGTGCCAAACCAAACACACCCGTTTATCTTACTAAACCAATGCGATGTTCAAGTCTCCCAAGTAATATGGTACAGTTAAATCCTTGGCTCCTTCACTGTATCCAGATGGTATCAGGCACCAAATATATTTATTTGGACTTGATCTTTGGAATGGCACAGTCTCCAAAACATGTTTGCTGGAGGGTATAAATACATACGCATTTTCTTCAGTTGCAACTCTCAACTAAAAGTGCTCCTTCCCTCCTTCATGAGCAATGCCAATGTAGCTTCGGCATAGCTGTGCCGTGAACTGCATCAGCGAAGTGACCCAGTGAAAACAAAACCGCACATGAAACTTCTGCTCCTGATTCAGTTTCTAAGGTGGTGCCCACAAACAGCACGAGCTCAGGACCAACGTTAAACAACTTTGCCATCATGTCAAGAATTTCTCCAACAGCATTCTGAAGAGGTGAGCTATACAAGACCTCTCTTTAGCACCTCAGAACCTCATCGCTCCCTGAAGGGCCAACAGACTACACGTTACCGCATGATCCAGCTATTTCATCTTAGTTTAACCTGAGGGGATTTTAGGAAACATGCACAGACTCTGGTTCTCAAGACTGCCTTCTATCTTACTCATGCAATTCACTGTAATGTTCACATGCTATATATTCCAAAGTACAAACTGGTGGGTGTCCTTTTGCTACTGTTTTTTTGAGACATCTGGGCCATGTTTACAAAGTGCTTACAGACTAGTTCCTATACAATACACAGATACAAAATTTCTCATGGCTTTCTGCTGTTAAAACACCAGAACAAAATTTCTGATACCATAAACACAAGTGAAAAGGCCATTATCAGAGTGTTGGGGCTTTTTTAATCACTTATTCTGAAGAAAAAGAAATAGAAGAAACCAGAAACACACTCCCCACCTCCAAGGTTTAACCCCTGGTTTCAGTCCTAAACTGAAGTTTTCCAAACGGCTTAAATACGTATTTGACTTCTTACTGCTGTACAACTAAGGATTAGTTTCACTAGATAAAGCATCTCACACAGCTTGTATACATGTGTCATAAGGAAATTAACATAGAGAACATAGTACAAGAAGGAATGTTCTTGCAACAGCATGGGATAATAAAGAAGTCAAAGCAATGCTGGTTTATGGGACAGACTAAATGAAGTGAAACCAAATTTTAGCCAGATCAAAGCATATTTAGAAGAAAACAAAGCTATTCTGATAGCACATCTCTGGAAAAAATGCACATATTAAAATATTTTTTAAAAAAGTAAAACCAAGCTGAAAGAAGCAAGAAAACAGAGGGGAAACTGCAATACCTCATCCCCCATCTGCGGCACAAATGGGCACCGACGAGGAACAGTGTCTGTAATCCATGCTGAAGGCAGCCATTCTTCCAGTGTCAAACCATTTTCTGCCAGAACTCCTACGGCCAGCCTCTGAAGAGAATGCACACAGTACATCAGAATGAATAAACTGACATTTGAGGAAACCTTGTATTTGGGAAGTGTTTTATTAAAATCAACTGCTATTTCCTAAGTATATTTTAATATAAAAAGGAAATTATTCCCAGTGTGAAGATAAAGCTTACTTAACCACTCACACCAAGACCAAACCCATTAATAATCTGAAAAACTAAGTGGGGTTGGGTTTTTTTAAAGTTTGTTGGGTTTGGAGGTAGTGGTAGGGCTTTTCTCAGAAAGACTGACTTTACCAACACTCCAGTAACCACATACGTCTCATGCCCAAGAAGATAAAACCAAAACGTGCCATTCTCTGTAACCGAATTGCCACAGTTTTCTTGGCCCCTAAGACACCACACCTGTACAGCTGCCTCCAATGAAGGAACACCACAAATTGAGGAGGAGAAAGATCAGCAGCAGTAAAGCGTGCAGAAATGACACAGACTAAGTGCATCCATTACCTACTCGGATATTTACTATAACACGCCCTGGAACTGCATTTTCAGATGGTATTTCTAAGTAGCAAAGCTCACTGCAGTTGCTGGTTCTAGGTGCACACTGCGTGTCTGTAACAGGCCAGACAAAGCAGGTTTTGGTACAACCCTTCAAGCAGGGTTCCTTTAAGTTATTAACAGTGTTGTGCAGATACAGAAAGCAACTTTGGACAGTTGTACAGAAATCCACTCCATACAGCCACCAATGGAAGGCTTTGGACTGCAAATGTGATACTCCAAGTGTAACTTATCACACAAATTCTGGTGTTGTTTCACCAGGATGGAACCTGCTTTGAGCCTACTAGGTGAATTATGGGAAGGTAATAAGAAAAATCCTTTAAACAGAAAACCTTCCATTGTTATAACTCCACACATAAATTGTCAGTTAAGACCCTGTGGAAGCAAAGCCTGAACTCAGTTAATCATCGGGAAGAGACTAATCCCAGTGAATTTGTCTGAATCTCTACTAAATCCTTTATAGTTCTACACCCTGGTTACATGCTCAGGAGGTTTGGGGTTTTTGCTTGCTTCCAGGAGGTGGGGGTAGAAGGGAGAAAGGGCACTTTTTTGAACTTCACATCTGTGCCATTGAGCATTACATTGCACTGTAACAAAATAAGGAAGCAAATAATTCCGTATTTATTCATTCCTAAACCACTCAGTTTTACAAAATCTTTTTTATCATCTCTAAACTCTCTCCCTTCTAAGAGTCACCCTCTCCCATGTCTGCCCAAAAGAAAAAATATTCTGCACCCTTCAATCATCCTGTGTGTTCCTCTCTTGTGCTTCTTCACTGCTGTATTATTTTAAGATTGATTTTTGGTGAAGAGAGATTAGAAATGTAAGCATCATTCAAGATCTTAACAGCCTGTGCAAATAATAGAGATGAATAACATTCTTTCTCTATTCCTTTCTTAATTCACAAGATTCTGTGCCTGGCTACAAAGACACTCAAAACACCCCCTTCCTCAACAGAAACCCGTAATTTTGATTCAGGTTCAGGAATCATAAAGAACTTGCCACCAACCAAGACTGTGCACTCTCTGCCCAATAAGGAGGTAGAATTTCCACCACAAGAAACTTCAAAGACAAACGTCTGTCAGGAAAGACAGGTATAGTTAATCCTACCTAGGGACAAAGGGAAGAGGGATGATTTTCTGATATTCCTTCCAGCTTAATATTTTCCTTGTGATTCAAAAAAAGTTATTTTTTAAAATCTGAAATATCCAAGTCTGGTGGTTTTGGAATCAAAAACTTCCTGCATCCCAGTAACTGGGACCCAAATGGATGCAAGATTCCCAAAACATTCAGTTCAGCTTTAATCTAGGTTGACATACTAGGCTGTCAGTCATATTTTAAAATAAAATGCTAAAGTAGATGTTTGAACCATTTAAAAAAACACCCAGCATCTATTTTCCTAACCTCATATCATCTTCTGGTTTCATGCTGTGTAAATACCAAGATACTACTAGCATTGACACTACAACCAATGACTGTGTGCAATAAACAAGAAGTAGCCTAACAAGAAGGTAAAGACTACAACCTAGCACCCTGCACGTCATGCTGAAGATTCGTGGTAAAGCTGATATTAAGCCAGCCTGCATATTAAAACAGCTGTTTTGTCAGTCTACCATTAGCGAGGGCCAAAATGCTGAAATAAAGGTCTTAAGGAATGCTGAAGCCTCCTCATCCCATAAACAAGCAAAATACAGTTATTCAGGCACATGGTATAGCAATACCCTAATATATCCAGAGAAAGGAAGTTTCTGGCCCAAGAAAAGATGGTATTAAGGACATGTAAAGTGTTTACGTGAAACGCATCATATTTAGAAAGCATATCTTTACAGCAATTGTTTGACTTACAATAGTCAGTAATTACCATTTATTATGAGTAAAAGTTATGATGTGTTTTCAAATTAGACAGCATTAAGTTGCCTATGTAACTGATCTTATTCTAAGACAGTAGGAGTGAGCATCCAGTAATATACAAAGAACATCCAACCTTTTGTTTTCTCTCTTTGGGTTTCCTCTTCTTTGGTGATGTTGATGGTCCATCTTTCTCCTCAATTCCTTTTTTCCTCTCCTTTTTAATCTGCTTCTTTTGTTTTTCAGGTCCTTCTTCATCCTCTGAACTACTTTCTGCTTTCTTTGTTTTAATTTTAGGAATTTTCTTTGGTGGTTGCAAATTGATTCCTGCATCTGCTGTCCAGTCAGAATAATCACTAGAGTAGTCACTGCATATAATATATAGATATAAAAAAAAAAGAATTAAAAAATTACAAACCTAAGTTTTTAAAAAAATTGAGGTTATAGTCTAGATAACTACAATATTGTAATAGTTAAAACCAGTTCCTAAACCCCTATGTTCTATTTACAATTTAAAGTGTAGCAAACCAAAAGCCTTGAGATCATTCAAGTCCTGCAAGGAGGTTAACTTCTAGCATCACCAGAAGTAAATCCATTGGTAACTCCATCAATTCAAATTGATACATGTTAATGCCTGAATACTGTTCTCAGAACGTCTGGTTTTGAACAGCCTTGAGCATAAGTTAACAAACCCAAACCTGCTGAAGAAACAAAGGATGGGTTGAAGCTACATCAGTCTTTGCTCTCTAACTTCAAACCAAGGGTCCGCAGCAGCAGTCACACAGCTCAGACTGACAGGCATAAGAAACTGCTACCACATGCCTGCGTGCGTGAGCCTGCCAAGAATTCCCTCCTGCAAAATCATTAGAAACAATTCTGCCTCTGACAAATAAGGATGAAACCTCCCCTAAATTTCAGTTAGTAATACAGCTGAGAATTACATCCTGAAAGTTTCCAGTTTTTCATCTTTTCTTCTAAATGCACATAAGCTTCAGTTATTACTCATTAACTGGTTACAGAGAAGGTGATAAAGTTTAAATAAGCAGGACTCTAAGGTATACTGTCACTTACCTAGAACTGCCATCACTGTGCCATGCTCTTTCATCATCTTCTGATGTTCCACCACTGGCAACAACTACTTCCCCTTCCTAAGGGAGGAAAGGGGCAGGTGCAGAGAGGAAGGCAGGAAAAAAACCACCACATTTTTATTGGAACTCAAAAAAGTTATAATACATGACAACATGAGTAAGACTCTTTTAGGCTTTCTATGTGTTACAAACATTTAGCATTATAAAATTTTTATTTCTTAAAAAGGTGTTTTAGATTGCAGATACGTTACTTTACTTTAATGGACTTAATTAAATGAAGTCAGAAAATATCTGTGTCTGCACAGACACACAGTGTGGAGTAGCATTTTTCTAACATATAGCCAGTGGAGACCCGAATGCTTCCCCATCACAATTTTAAAAGGCTAGCTTACCGTTTTGAAAATTACTTCCAGTTCTTTAACGAATTTTTCCTGCATCTTTTCAATTAATACCAAACAAGAACCTGCTATGGATTTAGATACTCTTATTACTAATTTCTCCACTATAGCTACAGAGGCACAGGATGGTTGAGGCCAGAAGGGACCTTAAGAGGTCATGCTGTCCAATCTCCCTGTTCAAGCAGGGCCACTTAAGGCCAGCGACTGTACTGAATAAGCCATACGGGCCACAGTGGTTAGGCTCACAAATGGAGGGAAGTCTTAACATTGCATACACATACTTTGCAAAATGCCTTAACAAACGAGCATTTCTTCCTTTTGTCAACTACATTTAGTGCAAACTAAACAGACACAACATTTGAAAACCTAATCCAACATCATTTTTTAAAAAAAGGTGAAAGGAAAAAAACACAATGAAAAACATAACCTGAGTTTCCACTAGAAATAATGTTTAATTAGCTGAAGCAGGATCCTAACATTTAGAAATGGAATATATAAGATTGCCTCATGAAAAATGATCTTACATCTGAGGAACTGTGTCCATTTTCTAACTCTTCAGCAGGCCTTGCAGTTTCTTCTACTGCATATCTCGTACGGTAGTTGTGCTGATTAGCTTGCTGTTTCTTTGAGTCACTGGTGTCTAGCAAGTGATCATGAGAATGGTTCTGTAAAGACACAGAAGTCGAAATATGTAATTTCTGAGCATACATTTCTTTAATACATAGCATTTTCTTTAACAATAGTATCCCAGGAAGCAACTTTTGCAGTAGCAAAAAGTTTAAACATCACAAAACTAAAAACAGGCAACAAATCCAAAAGTAAAGTGTTGCTAAGCAAACACTCCAAACCCATGGTTGAATATAAGCACCAAACCGTTCAATATATTCTGGAAATAATTAAAATTTCTTCCTCAACATAATTCAAAATTCTTATCTTGAATTATTAAATGTCTTCGTTCTCTACAAGGTACATATCAGTTAAATACTGACAGGCAGCTAAGAAGTTGTAGCAATTTAAAATTACACTAAAAATGGCCATCAGAGGAAAGGGGAGTCTTAAGGACAACTCCAAAGTGTGTCAATTTGCAACCGAGGGGTCAATATCTGTTAGAAGAGAGACCCATACAGTAATATGTCCCTGAACACATACAGATGACTGTTACCAACTAAAGGCTTTTAAATGGTAAGATGACGCATGGAAGAGTTCAAATGAGTCAGTTGGAAAGAATCTCAGTTCTTACTTAGCTTAGAAGAAATTAAGTAAGGCTGTAATTAAGAAACACTTCACACTCCAGCATAAAGAGAATTTGTTCCTCCTGTAGCATATACATTACATAAAAACTTGCTCTTTACAAGCCTGTAATTCCTGTATTAGTTCCCAAACCCCAACAAGAAAATCAAGAGCTACCATCTCATTTTCAGGAGTTTTGTGCTCATTTTTTTGGCGTAAGTATTTGAACTTCAGCCTAGCTCAGACCCAATGAAATAGTTTCTGGATGCATTCCTCAATATCACAAAAGGAGTCACGCTTCCCCAGCGCTCTCTTCCTTCCGTAAAGGAGAGATCACATAGCTAAACTATTAGTTGCTGATATGGCTGAAAACAGTCCCAGAGATGAAGAAAGCAGAACTGGAGTAAACCACAGAAAGGTTATCAGATCCTTCTTTCCAGTGAAAACTGCACAAAACTTGGCTAACCAGCAGAAACTAAGACTTGGTTTTCCTTCGCCACAACAATTTTCTTCAAAATGCAGCACTCTGGTAGCTAGAGCTTTTCTCCTACCCTCCCTGTTAAAGATAACACACCTTTTTCAGGGGTAACCGAACAGTTCAGGAGTGTAGGCCAGCATGCTGATCTGCACAACTGCGTTGCAGTTTTCCCCAAAGCACAGAGGACCAATGTGAGCTCTATGCTTTATTCAGTGAGCACTGTCATTTTGCCCAGTGAATTCAAGTCAGGGAAGCTACCATCACAGCACAGCTACCAGATGCTTTAGTGGGACTGCTCAGCACTTGGCATTTTAACATTGTCTAAGACTTTTGAAACCTGGGGCATTTATTCTTCTGGATTCAAACTGGCAGCATGTACCAGATCTCCTCAAGCTTGTCTATCCTGACCCAGAATTGCTCCGAGGCAGCCCTAAGGCTAGTGGCTGAGTCCATCACACAGCCTTCTGTCCCTTAGCCTTCTGGGGCTGCTCACTTCTCATCAAACTCTCAAGATTCATTGCTGAAGCAGAGGTCACAAAAGCCAGCATTACAGCAACTCGTTTCTGCTTCTGAATTGCAATGTTTTATGAAGCACATCTGGGTCTTAGCATCATGAAACACCGTATGAGGAAGCACGGACAACAGAATGGACTCACATGAGCCAAATGAAACAAATCAGTCAAATCTCCTTTACAATGAGGACTTATTTTGCAGAAGCTACATTAGAGCTTGACTGTGATGCTTGTGTCTTCTTTCTAGGAGGAAAAGTCTGAAAAATTTACATTGCCATTTCTATTCAGAAGTAAGATTTTCTCAAATGGTTATCATAATTATAGCTTTCCCCTATTTATGTTCGAACTATGGATCCCTGGAAAACTGAAGCCCTTTGTATTACTCTAGTTTTGGAGAGTTCTCTTTTGGTAGTTCAAAACTTGAGGAAAAACAAAGCTCACCTCAGCCTTCGTCCCCCAAATCATTGCTTCATGGCAATGATAACCACATGATATAAATACCAGGCCACAGTGATGACAATAACGAATGGCTTCAGCAGAATGAAGTTGGAAGGAACCTCTGGATATCACCTTATCCAGCTCCGCTGCTCAAGCAGGGACACGGAAAGAGGCTGGAAGGTATAAAACTTCCACATCGTGCCAAAAATGTGTTTTACCATCACTTCTACTCAATACAGCTTTGCCAACATCTGATGAGAACCTGCAGCTCAGGAAGATGTGTATTTATTTGGAGGGAGGGTGAGGGCCAAGTGTAAAGGTTTCACTAAAAAGATAGACCATTACAAGGTCTTTGACAACAAAATCTGATCTATCATCAATATTTTCAACAACGACTGAGGAAACCCAGCCGATAGTCTCCCTTCCCCAAATATATATCCTAAAGAAAGAGCTTGAAATTGGACACTCAACTCTAACGGAAGGCTTGGAAATAAAGCCAAGATTACATATGATTTGAGGTACAATCATCACTCTCTCCCTCTCTCTCAATACACTTTGATGAACAGTTGTAAATGCTGCCAAGTACCTTGAATCATATCCAAGGCTTCAAGTCAGTATCAGAGCACATCACAGACACATTAGAAATTACAGCTACTGTCAGAGCAGTTTTTCTGCAAAATACAAATGGTGGCATTTCCTGTATTTGAGAGGGATAGATAGGAACATCTGGACACTGCTGAGGGTCTCTGTAACACTATTTGTCAAAGACTCAGTGGAAACTCAGCAGCAGGTGTCTTGACAACTCAGACCACTGCATTCTACATACAGTCCTCACACCCCTGACTCCA
The DNA here is from genome assembly GCA_013400835.1 of Zapornia atra. Lineage (NCBI taxonomy): Eukaryota > Metazoa > Chordata > Aves > Gruiformes > Rallidae > Zapornia > Zapornia atra. The sequence continues at coordinate 36,247 of VZTU01019871.1, read as the reverse complement.
CTGAGCAGCACAACTTTGTAGTGCTTTCCTACAAGGTCACAGCAATTTTGGAACATTTTGGCTGCACTGCTTCCACAGTATTTCTTCACCAGCAGTAACTATATTTTACCTGAAAAGGATTCCTTCTTCCTTCAGGCAACAGGAATTAGCCTCTACTAGAAAGACAGTCGGGGTAGGGCACTAGGCATATATCCAGCACCAGAACCCCAAAGTAAAATAGATACAGCCTCTTTAAGAGGGTTTTTTCAGCAGGAAATTCAAGGTGTAATGTTGCAAAAAGCATATGCAGACAAAAACACTACTGTCAAGTAGCCTAACAAATGTTCCAATTCTTGACTAGATACACAGTTTCAATTCTTCAGGCCAACATTTACCTCTGAACTCCCATGTGTCCTTATTGGATTTCAGCTGTTATTTTCTGGAGGGGAATACTTGTGCATTAGCAAGCTCATTAAGATATACCTTTGTCCAAGTTTAACATTCTTCAATGAACATGAGCTCTGTTAGGGCATAAAGCAATTTTTATTTCACAGAATGGCTGAGGTTGGATCTCCTTGCTCAAGTAGGAGTACCTAGAGCCACAGTTGCCCAGGACCATATCCAGACAGCTTCTGAGTACCTCTAAAGTTGAAGACTCCATAGCCTGTCAGAGCAGCCTGTGCCTGTGCTCTGTCACCCTCACAGTGAAGTGCTTCCTTCTGTTCAGGCAAAACCTCCTTTGTTTCAGCAGTTTGTGCCCAAAGCCTCTTGTCCTGTCACTTTTCTCTTTGGCTAAAGAGTATTCTTCCACATTCCCCTGAAGTTGGGATCAGTACTTGTAATTACCAAGTTTACCCTTACCACATCACATACATGTAGGAAATGAGTGTGAACAGTTCCAAAAGCTGTGAAGATGGCAGACACTAAGAGCTAAGTGCTAGTCTCTTGGGTTTTAGATTATTTGTCTCTTAACATCTTGCAGATGGAACTAGTGTTTAAATGACACGTAAGTGGAAAATTACTTTTAAGGAACACATCTAAGCTACCTTCAGCGAAACATACACATTTCTCCTCACTGGTTTCACAATGGAGTCATCTGTACCTGTCACAACAGAGACCTATGCTTACTTTTGTGCATCTACAGTCTTCAATCTTAATTATTTGAAATTTCTGCTTTTAATTTCCACTTAATGGTAATTAGAAATATTTCCATTTCTGTTGTTTTTTTCCCTAGGACACACTCCACATCAACCTTCTAGCATACAGAGATTTCATGCTCTTTAATATTTATTAAAATGCTCTGTAATCCCAGTAGGTTAATGAACTAATACTCTAATTAGTTGGACTGGGAACATTGACCTAAGCATGTTATTTAGCTCACTTCTCATCTTTGGCATGCTCCGGAAAAAAAAATAAAATTGCAATACAGTTCTACTTTGAAAATGCAAAAATCCCAAGATCACATTATATTCTCCAACATTAAGCAGCTTTGTTTACATTTTAAAATGGTTTTGTTCAATACTAACCACGGAGAATCCTATTCCTTCCTTTGAGCTTTCATTTGACATGCAGATCAGTGATTTGAAACACTATCCAGGTCAAAACACCTAAGCTTTTAGGTTCTCCCACACAACTCCATTAGTCCCTCAAGCAATCTTATATAAACACTTCTCAGTATCACCTGTGTCAAAGAAACAATGGGTTTTCTAACTTTCTATACCAGAATGTTTATGTTACTTCCATCAAAATTGCAGATAGTGTTAAAGAAGAAAGACTGAGCTACAACTCTGTACTACTCTTAACACACTGTAGATTGACCCTGGAGTAAAAATTGGTTAACAGAACTTTGAAATCTCCTCAAAAAGTAATTAAAGCTGCTTTGTGTTCTTCCTTACTGACCTACACTTTAGCTAGCATTTGTTCCTGCCCTTCTTTCCACTTCTGTATTTTAGAGTCCTTTCCATTAGAAGGGAACAGAAGAAAATACTGTTTTCTCAGTATTTCATGAGCAGAACTGACAAATTTCAAAAGTTGGTATGAAAATCAGCATTTCCTACTGGTATGAATACAACTGTATTTGCACAAGGACAATGTTTTAATAGAAGCCCTGATTACTCTGTTTCCAGACCAGCTTATAGTATGGTAGAATGACCCCTTTTCAAGAATTCTTGAATGCTGCAATTCTTAAGTCTATGTATTACTACAAGACAATGTTTCCCCATTATTTTGAGATGTTCCCCATCTCCTCTAGATCATGGTTCTATGGTACTGATGGACAAAAAGCTGGACATGAGCCAACAATGCGCACTCACAGCCCAGAAAGGCTAATCGCATCCTCCAGAGTGGTCAGCAGGTCATGAGAGATGATTCCCCCTCTCTACTCTGTTCTGGTGAAACCTCATCTAGAATACTGCATCCAGCTCTGGGTCCTCAGCAAAAGAAGGACACAGACCTCTTGGGGAAGGTCCAAAGGAGGGCCGAGAGGATGATCAAAGGGCTGGAGCACCTCTCCTATGAAGACAGGCTGAGAGAGTTGGCCTTGTTCAGCTTCAAGAAGAGAAGTGGCCATCCAGTACCTGAAGTGGCCTACAGACACACTGGGAAGAGACTATTTTTAAGGGTAGGTAGTGCTAGGACAAGGGGCAATGTTTTTAAACTAGAGCAGGGCAGGTTTAGATTAGACATCAGGAAGACCTTCTTTACTATGAGGGTGGTGAAGCACTGTAACAGGTTGCCCAGAAAGGTGATGGAGGCCCCATCCCTGGACACATTCAAGGTCAGGCTTAATGAAGCTATGAGCAACCTGATCTACTTGCACGAGTCCCTGCTTACTGCAGAGGGGCTGGACTACATGACTTTTAAGGGTCCCTTCCAACTTAACACATTCTATGATTCTACATATTTTCTCATTAAACTCTTAAGGATTCACTCTGCAACACAAAAGTACTGTAGTCTCACAACATTCCTATGATATAAATTAGAAGGTATCAGTATCAAAACCTACTTATGCACTCAAGGAAAAGGAAGATTTACACACTACTTTTCAGTTCTATCTTCAACCTAACACAGCTTGTATTTAAAGCCACACAGTTACTGATAAGAACAACAACAGAAGATCTGCTACAATTAAGTTACTAATTTCTACTAAAAAAAACCCCTAAAATATGACACAACAGTTTTTGGATTGCAGTCAGTCTTGCTTTTCTTCCCTGGTGTTTATTTGACTTTGTTATGTTACACTACAGAAGATGAAAATTCCAATTCACCACTCCTATTGTTCAGACACTAGGGAGAGAAAGCATTGCTTGTGCTAACCTTAAGCTACAAGTCACTAAATTCTGAGCAGTCTATTTAACTGGGACACTCAACTTGGTATCAAACACCTTTTCTTCTTGTAAATTTGCTTATTTAAGGTCCATTTGATACCTACTCATTTTGTAATCCCTTTGAGATTTATCTCAAGGGATTGAATTCATGTACTTCTCAAGATCACAAGTCCTCAAAAGAGAGACATGATTAATGAAGATCAAACTATGGATGGCTATGAGGGTTTTTTGTCCCAAGATGCCATAAAAAGCATCTTGTAAGGTTTAAGAAGGATTTACTTAAATGCCCTGAAAGTGTTACTGAATTAATTAATTTATATATATATATATATATGAAAGAATTACTTCATATGTGTGTGTGTATATATATATATTTAAAAAAATGTAGTAACACCATAAAAGTGCAGAGACCATGACTGATTTTTGCTGTATTTCCTCAGGATGAAGTTGGGTATTGACTGAAGGATTTACAAAGTTCTCTCTCCTTTACATTCTGGGCATCAGAATCCAGATCACAGACCCTCCTGGGACTGAAACAACTGAAGGGCATGTTCTTCTTTGGGTAAATATATTAAACTGAAGAAAGTTTTCCTGAGCTACCTTTGCTCTGAAGGATTTTAAGGCCATAACTATCCCCAATGAAAATATGGGGCTCAAAAGGATCCAGTGCAATCTTTGAAGTTTTGAGACTAAAAAAATTCTCCTCTGAGAAAAGATTTTCAACATCCATATTAAGTTTCTTTGCTTCAAAGATGTAATAAAAGTAATTGCTGAAAATTGAAGAAATAGAAAATTATGAGGGGGTTGCTTGGGGGTGGGGGAGTGTTCATCTCACTTTATTTGAAAGCTTTACTTCAGTTGAGTATGGGAAAAAACCCAAAACTGAACACTCAAATTTAGTATAAAGTAGAAACTCGCCCATCTCAAATTTACTGTTTTTACAGCATAAAAATTAATACAGAAGCACTACTTAGCATCTGAAATGTACTTATTTTCAGAGCGATTTCAATCTCAGTCCCTTCCTCCCCAATAAACAGCAGAGGCATTAAGTGGGGTACGCTGACAAAGTGAAGAGCTGAACAGTCTTTGGCATACTTGTTCTTCATATTTCACACCTTCATGTCTCCATTTGCACCCCATAAATAACTTTTACATTTCCACAGACAATTTGCAGGTGTTCTCAAAGGCCTGCATTTTACTGAATTTTTGATTAAAGGTCAAACAGTCTTGTCTACAATAAGCATGGTACAATGCCCAAAGCATGGGTTCTCCTTTACAGCTGCTTAAACTTTACTTCCTCTATTATAAGATATATTTGGTCATTTAGCTAGAAAATCACAGATAAGCATGTGAGACCCATAGATAAAACTAGTTTCTAACAAGATTGAAATAATTTTTGTAAATATAGAATATACAGCTTTCACATTTTCCTACCAGCATGAAGACCTAAGATTTTTTTTCCCAGTAATAGGAAAACATCAATTATGACAATTTCATTTTCAATACAACCTATTCCTTTCTATCTTATCTATCCTGCTCCCCTTTTTTCTGAGACACATACTCTAGCTCTAGCAATATGATAATTAAGGTACCATGAGAAAAAAATAAATACATCTGCAAATACAGAATTAGCTAAATGTGGTAATCTTAAGAACTGTGACTTGAGTTTTAATTGAATCTTTCCACAGAACAGTATGTCAAACAGTAGACAACAATAGTGATTAACAGTGACAAACTCCTTTCAGCAAATCCTGTCCCCAACACCGGATTTGCAGAGCTTCTCACTTAAAGAGGATCTAAAAGCAACCCCCACTGTTTATTCAGAACATAGCAAAACATCAGTAGAGGCACACCTCCTCATTCTGGGGAGATAAACAAATTCCTGTATCCCTGATCTCTAAACTTAAATCTGAGAAGAGTAAGGTAAGTTCATCACAGAATCACAGAATGATTGGGGTTGGAAAGGACCTCTGGAGATCTAGTCCAACCCCCTTGCCACAGCAGGATCACGTAGAGCAGGCTGCACAGGACAGCATCCAGGCAGGTTTTGAATATCTCCAAAGATTGAGACTCCACAGCAGCCTGTGCCAGTGCTCTGCCACTCTCACAGTAAAGAAGTTCCTCTCATGTTTCGGTGGAACTTCCTATATTCAAGTTTATGCCTACTGCTTCCTGTCCTGTCACTGGGCACCACTGTAAAGACNCTAGTCCCCTCTTCGGGACTAGAACTAGGCTATCTTCATAGCCCTTTTATGTACCCTCTCCAGAAGCTCCCTGTCCTTCTTGAACCAGGGAGTCCAGAACTGCACAAAATATTCCAGCTGAGTCCTCACCAGTGCAGAGTAGAGGGGGAAGATAACTTCCCTTGATCTGCTGACCACACTTTTCTTGATATACCCTAGGATGCCATTAGCTTTCTTGGCCACGAGGACACATTGCTGGCTCATGGTTAACATGTTGTCCACCAGGACTCCCAGGTCTTTTTCCACAGAGCTGCTTTCCAGCAGGTCAGCCCTAACCTGTACTGGTGCATGGGGTTTCTCCTTCCTAGGTGCGGGACTGTCCACTTGCCCTTGCTGAATTTCTTAAGATTACTCTGCCCAACTCTCCACCCTGTCCAGCCACTCCTTTCAGATTTTATGCTCCGTACTGTGATAAGGTACAAGTGACTATTTACCTTAGAGAAAGTAGGTATTTTATTTTCTCTTGGAATATGACTTGTGACATGTTTTCTTTTCTCTTCTGATCGATACACCCTTACTTCTTCTTCTCCCTTTGCTGTTCTCCATTCTTCCTGCCGACTGAAAAAAGAAAATTGAGATGCTAACTTTAAAGCAAAATAGTACAACTGAGAGGATCTATTCCAAATCTAGGAATAAACATTCAATGCTTAAAACCTTCTTTGAACAGTAGTTCTCTTTACAGTCAGAATATAGCTTCTAAATTAACCTTTCTAGGCAAAATAAGATTTCAATCTTATGTCAAAAAGCTAGAGTGGTTTATGTTTGATTGTGGCTAGTAGGGTTGACTTATTGATATAAATGTTCACCACAAGAGCTAAGTACCGAATTAAATAAAGTTCAGGTTTGGAAATCAAAATTCACCTCAGGCACCTAACAGATTAGGTCAACATCCCAGCTGTAAGAAGCCATATAACAGCTGGAACAAATGGGGTTAAAACATACTGTAATCTTATGCTACAAGTCATCACATGTACAAGTTAAATTACTCTGTCATCTGTTAAATGGCCAATTTTTATTCAGAATACTTCTCTAATTCCAAGATTGTTCAAGTGATATGCAAACAACAACTGATTTGAAACAAACTGATTTAAAGAGATCTGAGACCACAGAACAGATAAATACTCCACAAGTAGTTCTATGACAATGTGAATCCCAGAACTGTTCAATTTAATTAAGGTCACCAAACTAAATATCTCTGCAAACTTGTCCTGTGCTTACCTGGCCACACCAGAAGACAGTTCAGGCACTACAACCCTTCGGCTCCAAGCCACAAGGTCCCGTTCAGTGGCTATTTCGCTTCTTGGCGCATTGCTATGCATCTGACGCACACCTTCAATTTGTCCGCTGCGCCTCAGTCCTATATTTGGTGGTGAATGGACTTCTGAGGTAGAACTTACCGAGCCTATAAAGTCAAAAAATTAAAGTTTTACTTGATCTGAGATTCTAAGTGGAGGATTTAAAAAGAAAACCACTCAAAACGAATGGAAAAAAAGAATTTTACTTAATCTATTATTTCAAAAGAAATCAAATATTAACTGAATATAACTATTTCAGCAATTTCTACAGTCACCACAACACGCACTTAAACAGCTACAGGGCTGCAGTACTCTGTTTAAAAATTCACATTGAAAAGGAGCAGATGTATAAACAATCTGAAGTGAAGCAAGTGTTTTGTTGATTTGCTTTTCTTAAAAAATGCTTTTGAAAACATTTAGGCAAAGCTGACTATTGCTATGGCTCTCTAGATCCATACTATAAAACAGCGAGCTATCTCACTGAATCAGTGTATTCCTTAAACAGTCTTCTACCTTCAAAAAAATGAAGCCACAACACTGGGAATTATTAGGAATCCAAGCTGTAAAATTTGCAGACAAGAAATTGAAATGGTCAAAAAATTTAAAAAAAAAAAAACACAACAAAACAAAAACCCCAAAACCAAAACCAAACAAAAAACAAACCCCACAAAAAAAAACCCACCCAAAAAAAATCCCCAACCCCAACAAAATAAAACCACACATACACATGATCCTACACTGCAGCAAAATGTCAGCATTTTTTCACACCTTTCCAGTCACAAGCTATTCTTGCTTACTCAGGTGGATTACCAGCCATGACTTTTTAAGTGTTGAAAACTACCATGTAATCTAGTGCAAGACATCAAAACATGGAACAGCTGTACTGAGGAACAAGCAGATCCTTCTCTCCCTCCCATTTACTTATGGAAGACAGTGCACATTTCAGTATGGTCAATTCCAGATTAACCAGCAGGGTGGTAACTTCTAAGGGAACACAGTTGCTGCAAGTTCCCCAATGAGCAGACAGTAACTTTAACACAGATTAATTTGTAACATTAAGAATCCTGAGATTGCAAAAAGGCCAAAAGAGATGGGAAAGCTGTATTATTTTCTATGGCTCCATACCTCCTTTCTAGCAGTTCCACAAAACGCACAAATCATGCACTGTAAAATGTGATTTATGTTTTCCAGCTCTCAGCTGTTTCAATAATAAAACCACAATACCAATCCCCCAGTAATCTACCTCTGCTTATCCGGCTGGTACTACTGGTTCCTGCCTCCCCGGAACGTCTCTGGTCCTGCTCTTGCTGAAGTCTCTGAATCATGCTATCCAATGGACTAACTTCTTGGTTTGCCTGCTGACTAAGAACTTGATTCAATCCTGTGAAGTAAAATGTACAAGAGAACACCACACAAATGTTGATACGAAGAACCAAATGTTACAAACAGCTCATCTTTGTTTTAACTTTGAAACTTACAAGCACTGTGTGCAATCACATGTGTAACTATGGGTTAATACACAATTACAAATACTTATGGGTTATTTTTTAACAGCCATTTTAAAAATAGGATTTTTTTTTTCTTAATTTGAGAGCATTATATTTTCTGGAGCTGGGTAAAGATGATCATATGCCACTCCTAATAAAAGTCACAGCTTAATTCAACTGTTGTTTGTGAGCTTAGCTGATGTAAATTGTTCAAATGCACGCTTAGCCTGCCCCAAATGCATTATAAAATACTTTAGTATAAGCTTAAATGAAAGAACTATATCAAGAAGGTCTAACTGAATTAGAAAAGAATTATCTGTACTGTAGAACTGCAAGCAGTAAAAATGCTTGACTGAGCTCCACAAAAGCATAGCGATGACACAGGTTAATGCTCATTTTCTTTGGCAAGTAAAACAGCCATAAAACCACCTTTTGGGTAGGTCTCTTGTATAAAAGACAAGGAATAGTTCTCACAGAAGTGATTACAAGGTGACAGCACTGTTTCTGTGCAGCAAGCAAAAAATACAGCATGTAAGCATAAACAGTATAAACCCTCTTTTAATAATCACAGTGGTCACAAAAAAACCCAAAAGAAAATAGAGCAGTATAGAGGAAAACACAAGGCTTACAGTACTGATCTGAAAAGGAAGTCAGATACCTCCACACAGGTTAGATTGTGGAGTGGTGGGAAGCTCTGGTCAAGAGAAGCAGAACTTGCAAAACTTTGTAGTGAGGGATGACGATGGTCAAAGAACAAGCTACAGAAATTAGGTTTTCAGCATGATTATAAAGAGAGATCATAGTATAAACTGCACATTTTCCAGTAACTGTGCTATGAAAAGAGCCTTGATTACATGGCTGGACAGAAGCAGCCATCTCTTAACAGATGATGGTATACAGAAAGAACATCAGTATTTTAGACACTGGTCTCAGGGTTTCAAGGCTATTGTAGTCAACTTCCCTAAAGGAGAAGCAGCTTGGAATCATGGAATGAGCTCTGGTAAAACCACAGCTGGATGTCTTCTGACTCATGCAGAGAAAGAGTCAGATTTATTTGGTGATCTCATGAGCAGACATACTGTCTACTGAAAACAAATGGGAAATACTACTAACAACACAAGAATGATCTTAAGTAAGGAAACTGCTACCTAAACAAAAGTGATGTTTATGTATCTGGTCTGTGAAATTTTGCCTTCACTAGTAACAGCAAGCATTTTTTGAAAAAAATGAAATGATAAAGACATTGGTATATATTTGGGGTTTTTTCCAAACTTTTGTTTTAATGGACCTTCATGTACATCTAAGCAGTAAAACAAGCACAACTGTCTAAATTCTCCCTACTCTTATTACAGAAAACTTTACAAGAAATAAATTGTCAGCGCTGTGAGGGAGACCCATCAAATCCCAGAAAGTTTCAGAAAGCAAGGAGGAGCCTCTGTGGAAGGGAACATATAAAATATATGAATATAGTTTAACTCTGTGCATATTGTTGCCAAACTGCAAAGAGATAGAAAAATGTCTTCTGTCCCTCAAAAATTTCTCTGGCTCTCTGTCAGCCTGGTTTGACGGTTTCCTGCTATTTAACAAAGTGCTGGGGGGTGTCATCTTCCTCTAAGCATAGGCATTAGCGTGTCATGCAGCCACACCGCTAAATTCAGTATTTTTGGGTCGATGTGCAGAGTCCAACTTATTTCAAGATCTTACATTGGAGAATGTGCTCAAAACATTTTCAAATTTGGAAAATTTCAGAATGTCATGGCTCCACACTGGAACTGTAACAATGAAGTAAAATTGCATCCTCCCTTGGAAATGAAATTTAGCTTCAAAGACACTAGCTAAAAAGCTAGAGATAAAACACAGCATACATTTACCAGAAAGGATTTTTTTTTCCCTTCTTACAGTTGCTTCTCAGGTAGCATTTCTTCCTGTAATTTTGGAGTAAATACAGAAATGTTCCTTAAAAATGACTATTTAGGTATTCAGTGGCTTATAATCCTCCAGTCTACAAATGAGGATAAAGAGATCTTTTGGTAGCAACAGTGTCAGTTAACCTTTGTGGAATGTCGGCCACACCCCAGGCCCGAGTACGGTGTACATATAAGCCATTACTGACAGGCAGAATCAGTTTTCCCATATTTCCAATAATATCCAAATATACCTAACAGCACTTATCTTGAAAACATTTAAAGCTGCTTTCACCAGTCGCTGTTCGCTCATTCATACTAGTATAAAACTGGTGACACATGACATGCAGCCATCTTTTTTACATCCCCACCTCTGTGGACCATATTTAGGCAGTTTCCAACAACCAGTCGTTGCCTCAAAATATGCATGCTCTCCCACGTTGCGTGCATGGAGAACGCAACTTTTAAGGAACTTCCTAGACTTTGTATCCTCATCTTCAGAGTTCTCTAACCAAGCCATCAAAGTTTAACTGGAATGACTGCCTGCATCTAAAGAGGAAGAGGATTTTGCATATTTCAGGCATCCTCTCATTCTTCTCTTCGTGTAGATGTTATCTGTTCCACCTAATCTGCAGAAGATCAGACTATTTTCCTAGGTTTTCTAAAGTAGGAAATCTCACACCAAAGAGATCATCTGAAGTCTCATTCAGCATCACACACTGTTCCAGCAATGAAATGAGCTCCAAGCTAACTGGCATTGTAGTATCAATTAGTACTGACTTAACTGATGACAATACAGTAACTGAAATTGTCACAAGCCAAGGACATTGCAATTCTTCCACACTACAAGAACTACTATGCCCAGAAATGAAGAAAAAGGACGAAGTGAAAGGGAAAGTGTAGAACACCTAGTGGTAACTAGATAGGCTACTGTGTACTGAAGTGAAATTTTCCATACCTGAAGATGTCACTCCCATCTGAGGAATAAGTTGTTCCTCCCTGCAGTTCTCACGACCAGGAACTAGTCTTTGATACCTTGCAGGGTGAGGGTTGCCATCCACATCAACCAAAAATGGGGGAGGCATAAGGTGTGGAGCCTGCTGTGTCTGTTCATCCAGGACAAAGTTGTTGGCATCACGGATAAGGGGCCGATAATCACTATGAAAGAACATCTGATCTGCTATCTGTAAACAAAGTCATTTCGTAATTTTTTTTTTTAAAAGAACCTATTAAAAAAAGCATACAGAAGATAACTGCCAAAAGTATTTTTAACAATGTTACTTGTGGTCACTTTTGCAAAACCAAGGTTATAAGCTGACCTGTTTGTCTCAGTTTCAAGAGGAAAATTTAATGACTCCATGATTTTTTTTCCCCAGCACTCCTTTTCTATATTGCAGCGTAAGGAGAATAATCCACATTTGAGGGTGGGGTGCATTTAAAGAACAGGGGAATGGGGCAATATTTAACTACTTGAAGACATTTGACCGAACACAGCATGGACGTATTAAATAGCTTACAAGTTTTCTTCTACACTCGAATATATGAATACATCTTCTGATAAAGAAAATTGTGTCAAACTTATCAACTATGGTGTAGGAAGAAGAGGAATAGGAAAATATTTCATCGTGTCATTGCCAAATATTATAACACCAGTAGCCAAATATATATATTCCTATTATAATGCTAGGTATGTGAAAAAGTTCAGTAGATAAAGCTGAGTTGAATTTTTCAGGCTCAACGTTTTCTTTTTTATTTCAGTCCACTTGCTCACAATTTACTCTAGATGACTTTCCACAGACACTCAAGACTGAGGAATTCTTTTGTCCAAATAGTAGATAAAAAGGTTTAAGCTCCAACCCTCGCTGGCACATACATCTCAAAATCATGTAATCATAAAGATATTCATCCACAAGGAGAAAAGAGAAAGAGAACAGAAGACAAGCTGATGCATATACTACACATTCCAACACTACCCACTGGCACTCAGCTTAACTTTGAACAAGGAAAAATAAAACCATAAAATCATAACTCTGGCCAATTAATTGGCAGTGCAGTAAGAGTGATTAAGCAATTGACTGAAGGCATAGAGATCACCAAAAAATCTCGTCTGAAGTGTTGAAAGACAGGTACTTGAATATGGACAGAGGAATGCCTACATTGTCACGGAATATAATCTGACTTCTGAAGTGTATGGTCTATCATGACCAATGTATAACAGATTCCAGTAAGCTGTTATGTAGAAATTAGTAAGGCAGAGGCTATAGCATCTACTCAGATGTATGGTCTCTCAATGACCTCTCCCGGATGCGAGAAGACCAGGAAGGAAAGACAACAACAATTACAACATCAGAAAGTGCCTACATGCATCCACATGAGATGGATTTAAAAAAAAAAAAAATTAAAAAAGAATAGTAATAAAAAAATCATAGGAATCATGGGATCTGGACCCCACAAAAATACAGAAAATAACAGCAGGAAGAAGTTATGATGCTGCATGGAAAGGTGCAATGGGAAAAATTTACTTCAAGGATTCGAAAGTTTACCCTTACAAAGTGCACATGGATAAGGTGACATCCCACTGCAGTAAGAGGCTCTGACATTTTGTTGTCAGGTTCTCTGTTAACAGAGGCTGAATGAGAAAGATGCGAGTACTTTCATGTGCCTGACAGAATCAAGGCCTGCCTACTAACTTTGTTGCTTCAGCTCAAACAGCTCAGGTAAGATACAGATCCTCTAGGAGGACTTAGAGTTTTCCCTAGAATCTTAACAGTAGAGCATCCAGTACTTTTACCTAGTGCAAAATTTCCTATTAAGTAGCTCCCACACTGTGAAAGAAGAGATTCCAATGGCATGATCATGCAGACTGAGAGTTCTAATGTGTTGTGATTTGGCTGTACAGTGTTTTCTGCAACCCAGGTTTTGTAAGCAAAGGGAAGATCTGAAAATCCTTCCTTAGATTCAGTGACCTCTACCAAATAGTCTCTGGTGCAAGATCAAGAGGGACTTCTGTACTCTGTACTGCAAAAGGTAGTGTAAGAGAGAGTAAACAATTTTCTACTTTGTGAGACAAGAATGGCATTTCATGGAGAGCCCAGGCTCAGTACAACTGTCAGGTAAAAGGCTGGAATGTCCCTACTGGAACCCCAGGCAACTACCTTATCCAAGGGCTATTTCAAGTCCTAAGAAAAAATCAGAAGAATCAAGACATTTCAGAAAATCTTAAATGGCTGTGTTCAGCAGAAAACCAGTCAAAACCACTAACAACCGGGCCTATTTCTTTATATACTATTAGAGATCAAATCCATGACAGTAAAATGATACTACACCACCATGAGAACATAAGAGTCTTCTGTACATATGAATTCACAAATGCAGTTTAAATTTGAGTGTGAAAACCTTCCACAAGGCCTGAGCTCTACAAACAGGCTCTCCTTCAGTAGCTACACAACACACTTAAAAGGCTCAGTTTCTCCAAATGGGCACACCTACACAAATGCAAAGAGGATTTTCCCCACTACTGCACCAATCCACCATACAGGAGCTGCCAACTTGCAACAAAGAACTGCAGGTTTGGCAGTCTACAGGAAGCGTAGAAAGTTCAAAGATCTTTTCTACTCTTAGAGTCTTAAAGTCAAGAGAAATGTACCTTACACTTTAGGACAGTTCGGCATTCCTGGACAAGTTTCCACCCAAGCAAGAACTTCCCAAGTGCAGATGTCCCGCTGACAGTTAGTTTAGCTCATCTCTGATCACCTTAACACATTCAGAAATCTCACCTGAGATTGGCTCAAGGTTCCCCTAATTGGGTCAATAACAAAAGAGCCCTGAACAAGCAGCAAATGCATTCTTCCCCCTGCCTCTTCAAGAGCTGCTCCATAAAAAACACAGATCATCATAAAAAAGGGAAAAGAAAGAAAACAAAGCCAAATCCCCCCATTGCCTTTGTTGTAGCCAAAATCACACTGGGGGGTGGGAAGAAAAAAAAAAACCCTGGGCAATAGTTCCAGTCAACTAGAAAACACAGTTACTATCTGAACATAACGTGAAAATAACCACACAGGTGGAAAGCCAAGAGTTTGCTCTCTCAGGAGCTATCACCATCTCAACTATAATCATTGTTCTGAGCACAACTCACAAATACAGAAATACAGGACAGTTTTATCACATTCCTTTTTCCATTAAAAATTATTCCCCCAAAATGGATGAAAACAACTTTAAAGAAAAAATAAAGTGTAGGACCTACCAGAGCATATTCTTGTAAGATGTCAAGTACTGGGACACGGGACACAAGGATGGGGACAGAAAAAGGAGCACCTAATCTCCTCATCTCCAGCACCCACCTAGCTGCAGTTACATTTTTCTATACATCAGGTCAGTCAGAAATGAAAGAGAAGATGGAATGAGACAAGAAAGATTAGGAACTTCCAAACCAAGTTTTCTGGGAGCTTAAGACTGAGATTAAAGAGGTAACAAATATATAAGCACTATTTGGCCCGATTTCTTCTCTGGTCATGAATGCTGAGACTACCACTGGCCCAGTAACAGCCGGAGAGGATAATTTTAAGTCACTCAGTAAGTGAAAAAAATTTAAACATAATCTTCCCTCAGAGACTGCAACAAAAACCCCAAGAGAACACAAGGTCTGCAGAATTCAATAAATGAAAAGCGATTGTTTTCATTCTTCAAACAGATCCAATCTCTCACAAGGTAAATTCTCAAATAGCAGCATAAAGGAAACTCCTGGTCTATCACAGCAGAAGACAAAAGGGCTTTCTGATTCAATTTAATTTCCAACATTTTGAGTAGCAGAGGACTTCCAAAATCACTGGAGAGAAAAGTAAACCCAGAATAATCCATGAACATGGTAAGAAAAATGTTTCTATTTCATCAGGCTTTAAAGTTTAAAAGAGTAAGAACTCTGAAAGAGAAAGACCTTGAAAATGATCTGATAATCCCATTTTTTTCTTGCTTGTGCTATCTCTGCTCATTTGTTTTCCTTGGAATGGAAGGAGAAATGCACAGCTAGTAATAGCTGAGGGACAGCAAGAGCAGCCAAGTACTGAGTACTTCAAATCATAGTGGAGAGACAAGGAGGGGAAAAAAAAAATCCACAATATGCAAATGCTGCTGTAACCAGCATCCAAATAAGAAGCGGAAGACTACAGAAAGAAATGCAGTGGTTTACAAGACAAAGGTTAAAATTCTTTTGCTCTCCCTCCTTCAGGCCCCTCTGTGTTGCTGTTTGCCAAAATGCTTTCAAGGCCAGCCTGAGTTCCAAGATCCAAAAGCAGCACTTCATCAACAACCTTCAAGTATCAGCTACCAGAAGTAGAGATGAAAATCCTGGAGCAGATAACATCTCCATCTTTTGAAGACTTAAGTAGAAGAGACACTCCTCACGTCTTTCCTGGGTGGTAAAAGAAGAACTAAGGCCTTGTGGGTACTCCAAACTAGGTAACCTGTATGGTCTGCAGGGCACGTTTATCCACAGAGAAAAAAAAGTAACACCATGTATCTTTACAGTCATGAGGGTCTGTGGCAAGACACCCACACTTAAAATACACAATGTAGACTATGACATTAGACATAGTATTTTAATCACACAGTAACATTGCTGCATAAGCACCAAGGCATCCACAACACCAGAACTTCATTAAAAGATATAAAGTTGTATCACTTTAGTACATTAACTGTAAATAATTGTCTCCCAGGCTATGACATCCTTAAACACGGAAACCAGGAATTAGTTCTATTACACATCCCCTTTCTTTTTTTGGGTCTTAGGAAACAAAAACATATTTAAAGCAAAATGTTTAACTATTATCAATTCCACTGCAGTTTCTCACATTATCCAGGTGAATCCATTGTAATCTCATCACTTAAAAGTCTGGACAGTGACTAGGTAATTTTTTTTTTTTATAATTTTAAAAAATTATTTTAAACTTCAGATGTAAAACAGTAAGTTAAAAGCATGTTTCTATAGTTTAAAAAAAAGGCAGTGAAAGAAAGCTTAATGTCAACAACAGGAATCTGAAACATCCCATATTAATGGCTCAGAATTGCATTGATATACCCTCTTGAAATGAAGCTCTGAAGGAAAGTTTGCACAAATTCATTCAACACAAACAAACATTTTGATTTTCGTCTTGCACTGTACCTTGTCATATTTGCTACTGGAACCAAAGCCAAAAATCAGAAGGTGACCGTGAGAATCAGTACATGCAAAATGCTGTCCATCAGGAGAGCACTTGCAGTCAAAAACTGCACCATGTCCTTGTCCTTCAATCTGAAATACATCAACATACAAAATAATTAAGTTACCATAAATAAATAATTTTCAGTTATGATTCTCAAAGCTGTGGTGCTGATGTTGAAATTTATTATAGAATCTGTAAGACAGTATAGTGCTAAATGGAAGTTACTTTAAAACATTTTTAGCTATTCACTTTTCAGTGAATTTTGTAATAATGCTCATGAAAGATGCCAAATTGATAGTAGTAGAAACTGACAGACTTTATCCACAAAGCAGGCACAGTATAGGAAGTGAAAATAAAAGCTTCCCCTTGAACGTCCTGCTTAATGAGCCTAACGAGAGAGCTGGGTCCAGTTCAGGGATCAGTCACTACACCCTTTCCATCCTCTGCCTTTCTGCTAAGCTAGCCCGGTGGCATTGCCTGCTGCGGTGTTTCAGAACACCTGCCCGCTGGAAAACGCACTGACACAGACAACCCACATTACACAACTTAGCGGCTGCCTGTTTCTGTGACTCCTGCCCCTAATGTATTGGGGTGGGGGAGGTACAGATTTGTGTAAAAACTCCACTTTTTAAAGGAGAACTGCAAAGATTTTAAAAAAGGAATTTTTACCTGATACTCATTTTCTGTTTTCCAGTTCCATTAAGCCAGAACAAATGGGTTTTTGTTTTTCCCTGCAACCTGTCAATCAAGCAGAGGTGACCAATCACCACTCTGAATTTTCATGTCTTCAGCACCTCTTCAGAAAGCCCCTTTCTATTCTCCCCAGCAAAGCACTTTTGCATTTTCTTTAAAGAGACACCAAACAAAATTCTTTCCCTAACTGTGGCAGGCCTATGAACTGCCAGAAAAAACACTGGTATTCAGCCTGCAGGCAGCAACACCAGTGTAGCACCTTCCAGAGGCCATCAGCGTTATTTTGCAGCATTAACCAACCAAGCCTCGAAAAACCTGTGTGGTAGGTACTGTTCTCACTATCTCACAGGCTGAGACAAAGACAAGAAGTCTAAATCTTTTGCCCAAGGTCTTCCAACACACATCCACACCCACACCCCTGCACACCCCCCAATGGTAGAGGCTGCTACATCTATTACCAGCGCTTTCAGGTATTTGGTAAAGGTCTTCCCTTGCTACTGCTATTTTCCATAAAAGTCAAACAAGTTTCTGGATTAGCAAAAGAGGAACATAAACCAATTTGAGTTTTATGTTCTGTTTTGCCCATTATTCTGGAAGAAATGAATTTAAGTAGCTTATAGAAAGAGATGGAAAATAAAACCAGAGCTTCAAGCGAGTGACACTAACATCACAACAGCTAGGAATGCAGAATTAATTTAGGTCAAGCAAGATCCAACAACCAAGGCAAAGTTACAACTTTGTGCTGCGTTTTGTGCATAGAAAGTTCACTGCATTAAAGGGAGACAGTCTGGGGAGGAAGGTGGAAAGGGGAAGGAACTTCAGCTCAAGAATAAGCTTTGCTGATGATGTATAGTGAAAACCTGGAAAAGGAGTTTTCTGTTCCCTTTCCCTTCCTTCAATCTATAAAGCTTCCTAGCATTCAAGTCCTTCATAAATAGAATTTCAGGGTTCTGCTGGAGCCAAAGATTTCAGGACTTTTTGTTCTATAAGGAAAACAAGGCATGTTGTGGGAAGAACTATTTTGTAACCATGGTGAGGGGAAAAATAAGAAATAGAAGGGGAAAAAACCCAACTCAGGCTATTAAGATGATGGGTTTTTTTAATCCTTCCCAGCAAGAAATGGTTTCAATGGACCATTTTCAAGAAACCCCAGGGAATTAGTGTGAGCTGGAAGACACTCTCTTATGTAAAAATATAGCGATCTATGATTCAACAATTAATGCACTGCAAAGAGTTTTACTCTAAATGTGGTGAGAATCTCTTTTAAAAAGTGCTTTTGGAAAGGACAGCCGCAAGACCTCTTGGTACAACTCCTCAAGTCTGGCATACAATTACTTAGAAATAGGGATCCTTAATACTGTAAGAACAAAAATTATTGGAAATAAGATTCCAAGCTATTACGACAAGTTAAAGAGCAAAGCCTGCTGGAGTGTGCTACCCAGTAGATTTTTACTTTTTTTAAATTTTGGCATTAATAAATGACAATTTACAATGGAATTTCTTCAATAATAAAGCTAAGACAGAGAAGCTGGGCACTTGGAACAGAACTAACTAAACAACTAAATGTTAAGTTGCAGAAGGGGAAGCTGTAGTAAATCAGTGAAGCTGTAATTTCAGGAAGTTAGATGAAGGACTTCAACAAGGAAGCTGCTTTTCCCATTTCGTCCCTTTTAAATCAAAGATGCAAGAACATATATATCAAGACTCTATCCCAAAGAAGAGAAACCATTTATTCTGCCTGGAACCTTCCCTTACTGAATAGAAGGATAACAAAGGTGAACGGAAAAAATTGCTCACAAGAACAGAAAAAGCACTGGTCAGTTAAGAGCTGTCCCAACAAAGGGCTGCTAAGAACGAACACATTAAGACACAGCTTGTAGCAAAGCAAGTAGCAAGGACCCTTCAGCCACAAAGAACCAGTGATGCTATACAATGAGGACTAAGGTAAGATTACTTTCAGTCTCTATCCCAAGAATTAAAGTATTTGCCTGTATTTTCACTAGCAAGGAAACAGATGGACATTTGTACCTCACAAAGGAAGGAATATTGATGAAGAGAATAAAAAGAAAGGAAGTAACTTTTTTCCTCTCAGTTTTGAAGACAGCTGTTTTCTCCCAAACCAGGCAGCACAGAGCTGTAAAATTACCACACAAAATAACATGTCTTTGATCCATAAAAATAATTTGTTGCATGAAGACAGTAGTACCAACTGAAGAGAATGAGCTCAATAATAAGCCTGACTTGTTATCAGCAGATATTATTAAAGACTTAAAGCTTAACTTTTAAGAACAATAAAAGACACGGGAAAAAAAAAAAGAAAAAGGGGAAAAAAGAGAGTAAAATAAAAATTAATCAAGAGTAGAGAGTACTGATAAACTTAGCAGAGTTTCTTCTATAAAATAACTGGGGTTTTCTATACCAAGAAAAAGTACTTCATTTATCCTAGCTAGATTTCACAGCCATGATATTGCACTTAATTCAAATGGAACAGGGTTGGGCGTAGTAGGAGAAATGCAGAGTAAGCAAACTTGCTAAGGAAAGGATAACAGGTTTTGGAAAGATGCACAGGGCTAAAAGGATGTTATCAGGGAAGTTCCTCAAGCCAGGCCTTTCTGCTGGTGACTACAGAAAAACTAAGAGCCCATGATGAAATTAACATTAGGAAATCATCGACTGAGAACAGATTTGGGACACAGCACAAACAATACCAACTGAAGCTATTACAAGCCAACAGAACAAAAATACAATAGGCCATGAACCTAGCAAGATTATTAGAAATAACTTATTAACACACTTACTGCCAGAAAAAATAATGGAACTCAGTCCACACAACACCACCATGCATTTCTACCACACCTTCCAACATAAACTATCATCACTGCTTAAAAAGTCAGCGAATTAAGCCTCTGCTAGCCTGCGGTAGGTAACACTGTCTCCCATCCCTCACACCAATGGACTGAGGCAACTAGTCGGGAACACCAGGAGAAGTATCACTGTGCATCTGCTGTGATGCATCACATAATAATGCAACAACAAAAACTACAATCCTAAAATATACCAGGAGCATATCCAGAAGAGAAAGCGCATACATGCCAGACAAACGGACAACAGTAAGAACAAGCTCTTCCAAAGGAATACACGTGATTTTTTGCTTCCCATGTTCAAGGTAAGTAAATTCCAAATGGAACAGCCAGAGAAATGTTTCCACTTGTTAAGACAATGGAAAATCTAACAGTTCAGCTTCTTCACACAGACACTAAGCAGAGAGAACTATTTTGCATGTCTAATAAAAAGACCGTTAGCAGGTCTAAGGAAAGAGAACTATTCTACTCAAATGCACAGAACAAATGAAAATTAGTTACAAGCAACATTAAAACTTGAAAACTGAAATTTAGATTCTAAAAATTATAACTTTCTAAAGCTAGCCAAAAAAAGGAGCAAATTTAGCTGTCATTAAAGCATATAATTTCTAAGTGATGAAATTACATCATAGCTGCTCAAGTCAGTCCAAGTATTCTGAAGTTCCTTTGCCAGGTTTATGTTCTCCATTGCTTTAAGTAACAAGGACCAATCTGAATCACAGCACACTTCCATGGTAAGCCAAAAAATATCTACAGACTTCCTGCAAAGTTAAGAGAGGATGCTGCAGATTGGGAGGAGTGGAAAGAACATTTTTTTTGAAGACAGCTTAAAAATTAAGTAATAAAAAAATAATCAACAGGACTTCTACACTGCTTCCAAAACAGTAACAAGGGATCAAACAGTAGGACAAGGACAATTAGTAATTAAGAGTAAAATGTTTACTAAAAATGTTTCTATCTTCCTACCACCAAGTCAGTTAAACATTCATGAATGCTGTATTTGCCTTGAAAGATAAACATATCAATTAAAGATCTGTCAGATCACCCCCCACCATGGATGCTTAAGTTATATAAAGGCTATATAAAAAGCATTTAAAGCTTTTTTTTTTCTTGTTGAAGAAATTTTTTCTTAATAAGCATCCTACAAACTCAGTACTGGCTTCTACTCAGACAACTAGAGCATTATACTGGGTTTGCTCTTCAGGATGTTCTCTTACGTACTGTTCAAAGGTGTAACCTCTTGAAAAGTTCAAAATCATTTCAGTAGAAGTACACATGCATTCAAAAATAATGCATCTACAATCTTAAGTGATTCTGTATTTAAGTCAGATGACCTGACCTAAAAATATAATCCCATGTGATCCCAGCAAAACTGGAAGTCTCTTCAGACATTGAAGGCCACAACATAAGAAAGCCATTTTAAATCTAAAGTTAACATTGGAGATCACAATACCTTGTCCTTATGAGCAAGCAGTATGCCTTTTGGACATTAGTCCAAATAAATCACCTCATTTGGTAGAAAAATCCATTCACAGAGTACTCTGCTGAGCTGCTTTAGATGGAACCCAATCTTCCTCCTTGCTTTTCTGACAGAGACTCCAATTTTTGATACGTCATTTAGGATAAAACTAATCAAGCAGTTGTCAATAAAGACCTAGGGAGGCCATGCAGGTTTACTGATTAACAAAAAGGAAACAATGTTGTAAGCGATATGATAATGCTATTAGGGTTTTAGAGTTTATCAGGCTGCAGTGAAAGTAAAAGTAGCATTTGAAAGTAAAGAACCCTATTGCAGAGATCAGTGAAAGATCAGACCTTAGAAGACGGGGCAGGAAAAACATCAAGATACACAGACATAAGGAGGCAAAGCACAGGAATGGCCTGTAATGAAGTGTATGCTCAAAGCTAAAAATAAAAGGACAGCATCAACAACCAGCTCTCTGAAGGAGCAGGAACACATAGAAAAATCCAACTCTAACTCAATAGCCTCTGCTTGATTGACACTTTGCAGGAAGAAACCCTTTTGACCTGAATCAGGTGATACAACACTGACAGTAAATTCTAAGCAAAACAAGGATTAAACTGTACTAAAACATTCAGTCATTAACAGGGGATGTGTGCGTCCAAATTCACAAAGGTATGCATCATGGCCATTATGAAATGCATTACTACTACCACCTCCCTTGGGGTTCCCAAATTTTCTCTCTCATTTATATAAAAGCATAAGACATGTGGGAAGCAGGCAGAGACTGGGGGTGAGGGAACAACCAACATATCACTTCATCCAGATGGTTTGATTCTTCAACCACAGTGCACACTCTCCATTAACTTCAGCAAATGGGGTCAAAATTACACCCTCTACAATTTCCATTGTAAAAATCGGGAAAACTCTTATGGGTGCTTGAACCTGACCTTTTTATGGTCAAGTTTTGCATATGACAAGTTTCAGTCGCTGCTCATGCTGACAGCTTCAAATAAATCTACAATACATCTGAAGCTCCCAAAGCTAGGAAAGTGTTTCCATTAAAAAATTTCAAATGATACATTAAGTGTCAGAAAGTTGGGGAAAACGCATAAGCTTGAAAAAGGACCATGCAATGCAACTACCATACATCCTATAAACGTAATTAAGGACCCAGTTGGAAAAAAACCACATGGAACCAGGAATAGTACCAGACAATTTTACAATAATTAAACGATCAGCTGGCTACAGACTTGAGGACACAAAACTCAGACATTAGCTTCAGCAATCTTGTCCTAATTTCTTAATGTCTATATGGCTGGAAATGTCACCCTTCAAATCAATGTGTGGGTTATTTTTTTTTTTTTAAATATACAACATTTATCTGCATTCACACATATTAGCTAGTACCTGGCTATGAAACGGCATTTATTCACCACAGTAACTTCACATAGCGAAGGTAAAGCAAAACTGATATGAATGTATCCACTTACTTCAAACTTTCTCACTGGATGCATGACAGTATACATTTTCAATTTCAAAAATAAGTTTAATGTTTGAAGTACAACTACTGCTCTGACATGTATCTCACTACATTTCTTGATTTTGTGCTAGGATTTTTAAGAACCATAACATGTTTCATTAAGACACCATTTGAAATTACAGCAGCACTTTAGAACTATAGACATAACCAGAAGAGTGGCCTTCTAGGTAGCTTAAGAATACCTTTCTGATTCTACTACTCCATGTTTTCAAAGGCAATCAAATGAAATAAAGGAATTTCAGTGATCACCTTCAAAGCAAGCATATCAAATCCATTTTTGTTTCCTCACCCCAAGGCTTCTCAAGAAAGAAGCAACCTGAAAACTAAGGACCAAAAAGTCACCTTTTTTACTTTTTCCTCTTTACTACAGCACAGTCCTAAGAGCTCAGGTTTGAACATCAAGGCTAGTCAGGAAATCAAGGGGCCTAAAAATAAGTTTGTGAGTATTCACCAACAAGTTCTATCGCCTTGATCCTATAAAAGCATTACCGCAGCAGATGAGTAAAATAAGGTTTCCGTGAGCACTCCTGCATCATCACAGGATCCATCCAACACACCTTTTCTTCTACCTAACTTTTCTAGTGGTAACTCTTGGAAACACGGTCATGTTGCAAACCTTTAAGTATGAAAATTAGATGCTGGAGTCCTCAAGTATACAGACAGATTTCCTAGCAGGGTAAAATTTTTGTTCTTCACAACTATTGCTTCAGGAATACCCAGACATAGGTGCTACAGCTTTTAAAAAATGCCTGTCAAGCTTTATTTATGCAATTGCATCTCTGTCTAGAGATTAAAAATGAAATTTAAAATTAGTTAATAATGAATTTTAAAGTAACAATATATAGTCCTTTTTCTAAAAAAAAACCCAAAACACATCACACATTTCCATGAAAACAGAGAAGGAGACTCCACCACCTCCCTGGGCAGCCTGTCCCAGGGCTCTGTCACCCTCACTGTGAAAAAGTTCTTCCGCATGTTGGTGCGGAACTTCCTGTGCTCCAACTTGAGGCCATTGCCCCTTGTCCTGTCTCCACAGACCACTGAAAAGAGGCTGGCCATTTCCTCCTGCATCCCACACTTAAGGTATTTATAAACATTAATAAGATCCCCTCTCAGTCTTCTCAAGGCTGAACAGCCCCAGTTCATTCAGCCTGTCCTCATAGGGGAGATGCTCCAGGGCCTTAATCATCTTCTTAGCCTCCACTGGACCCTTTCCAGGAGATCCCTTTTTTATACCAGAGAGCCCAGAACTAGATACAGTAACAAGATAACAAGCACTATCCCAGCAAGCTTGAGATTTTATTAGATAAAGTCAACCCAAGCTTCTGGTCAGCTTAGTAAGACAGTGTAAGACATTCAATGCTGTGCAAAGGAAGTCATAACCCAAACAATTCTAGACCTAAAGTTTGCAGCTTCATTTAAGGTTTTTCCCTGTCGCAAGACTACAAGCTCTTCTGGTTTTGTTTGTTGGGGTTTTTTTGGTTGCAGTAACAGAAAAAAAGGAAATATAACTTTACTTATGCAGTTGAGTCCCAACTTCATCCTCAAGTAATTTGCTTCTAGGCTGACAATTTCAAATGAAGTTGGACAAAATCACAGAATCAGAGTAGTACTAAATGGATATTAAAATTGCAACTGCAAAAATTAAAAATTGTTAGAAAATTGACACTTTTCAATTCAGCCACGTGCACTGTACCTGTTTTAATGTATGGTTCTTAATAGAGACGGAAGAAGCCGTGCTCATCACACTAGCTGAATCTTTGGATACACCAATTAACATTTTGTGAAATAAACACTAAGTGTTTAAGCCCTTACTGTGTTTAAAAAATGTTCATATGTAAGGTTTAAGTTTCATCATCTGTTGCTAATTAATAAGGATATTGGAAAGAACACATGCAAGTCACAAGCTTCCTAGTTCTGGATGCAATGTCTGTTTACATAAAATCTAAGTAATGCATTTTACATGAAAGTGTGGGACTATTCATCATGAGCTTCCAACAGAAAAGTACCTAGAATGGAAGCAACAGCTAGATCTAGATGAAAATATGCCCCAGTTAAATCGCTTGATTTTTTTTCTAGGACACCTGAAAAACCTCTAAGAAGCATCATCCTACCTTACAGCAACTACAGTTATCAAAGATGTTATTGTCCTTCCAGGTCTTAATGAAAAAAACGTGTCTTAGTCCCAGGATCAGTTTTTCAAAAGCAGCCACAAGGTGCAACTGTACCCCATGTCTTCCCCAACACGGATGCAACAGGCAGGACGGCCTCCCTCTCAGGCTTTGCAATTTTAAAGGTGTTTTTTTCTTCTTTCTTTCTTTCTGATTGTTTCTGTACAAGTAGTACAGAGGGCCTAAGAACAACAAACACCAATTCAAGCTGTAAGCCATAAGAAATCATCCACTGCTCCTGAAGTACCAATCTGGTTTCCCCGGCAAGCAGCATTTACTTAGTGATGCAGAGAACAATGGTGTTTCTGGGAGAGATTAAAACTTAATGTACAGAGTTAGTTGTCATTTCAAAGGAGTTGAAGGTGGGAGAGAGGGGAAGCAGGTTTGGTGAGGATTTTTTTTTACTTTCTCTTTCCCCAAAAAAATCAGAAGGTTGCTTCACATCACTGGTTTATAGAGCCCAAGTTGCAATGCACTCATGGTATTTCTATATGCTCTAGTAAAATGGACTTTGGCATTCAGAAAAAAACCCCACCAAATTCACAAGTGGAGATATAAAGCGTGACTATTAAGTGTAAAAGGCTAAGGTAGCTTAGCTTTTCAACAAGTCAGATAAGTCACAAAGGTAGGACAGATTTTAAAGTATTTGCATTTGTGAATTTAATAGAAGATCATAAAAACATTCTGCTTGTTTCAGTATTTCAAAGCACTCTTCAGAATGTGATGGAAGGACTAAGGCCACCTTTGCGCTGAGTTCAAAGTGGGTGCCAGGACTACAACTGCCCAGAATGTGTTGGCAAACACCATAAACACATGATGTGCTCAGAAAGACTGTCTTAGCACTAAGGTAACTTAAAAAGAATCGGTCCAAATAAATTCCTCACAACCAGTGGAAGGAACATATTAAGACTACACGTAAGCAGAAGCCTGACCTTAACAGCAAAGCCTAATGCCATCTTCAACAAAGCCTGACTTCTCAAAGATGCAATTCACAATGAGTCAATCCAGCAAGACTAAAGAGCAATACTTAGCCATGAAAGATCCTTTGTTGTTTTTGTTTGGGGCTGTTGGGTTTTTCAGGGGTTTTTTTTGTGATTTCTTTTTAAAATTGGTTGACCAGGAGAATTTGTAATCCTACTTGATGAACTTCTACATTACACAAGGCTTTCTTAAAAGCCGTAAGGTTAGTCTTTGCCAACTGACACGAAAGCTTCCCGGTGGCGTAACTGCAATGCCTCCTTATAAAATCTGCTGAGTCGGGTGTCAGATTCAGTCAAAGCAATTACATTCAGAGATACCATACAAAAATTCAATATTCTACAGTGACAAAGATGGTAAAAAAGCCTGCTCCCCCCATGTCTTTCATTCTTGCTATTGTAGTACAGTGTTCATACTTTCAGCGCTATACTTTTAAGTAACTGCAGTCACCATATGTTCCTGCAACTGTTCCTTAAGCTATGCTGTAAAACAAATTATTTTAAAAAAAGAAAAAAAGAGAAAAATGAGAAAAAAAAAAAAAAAGGACAGAGCTACAGCCCTGCACATTTCCTTAAACCTTTTAGGCAAGTATTTAAAATTTTCTTGTACAAGGCAGCCCACTCACAGGACAAGGACCAATCAAACCATCAGCTTTACTATAGGGGAAACCTGTCCTCTGAGGCTCCAGACAGAATGTGTTTTGCAAGCAGTCCGACCCAGCAGAGCTCAGCCCTGAGAGGGACTGTTTAAGGGAAAGCATGCATGAAGGAAACTATGGAAAACCAAAAAATAAATGGCAGCACCGTAACGCCACAAAGCTGTTTGGGGTCAGATTCAAGGAATGCCAGTACTTAAATGTATAAATTGCAACACCAACAAAAACCCAATCAATAACCAGACAACTTGTGCACCCACCTAGCATTACTAGACACCACATCCTTTTTGATCTGGAAGATTCTGAAGTCCCTGTAGTTTTCTTTCCCTGCCTTGTCAGAACAGATAAACTTCTGCTTAAAGCCTACAGGAGCTACTAGTATAAGGCTACGCTGCAGCTCACACCATCCAAGTGCCAACCCTGGCATTCCAGACAAACCAGCAGTGTTAGGTCTATTAAGAAGTAACTTAGAGTACCTGAATGAAAACAGATCCTATGACAGCTACTGAGCTGTGTACAGCTTTTATTTATGACCTAACAGACCACTAATCCTGCAAGTTCAAGGGCTTGCCCGAAGCTTGAAGCCAGAGGCAATTTCTACCACTTTTTAATTTACCTAGAATGCGATTTCCATACCCCCAAAACAAGCCCAGCAGAAGTGCCTAAAGCCACAGACTACAGATTCACACCTCTCTAGGGTGGCACAACTTCAAGGAGAAGACATTTATAGCTGAGATCCCCTCCTGGATAAGTGGCAGATGTTGAATTGAACATTTTGCCACTGAGGAAAGAACAGAATCTAGATCTTTAATTTCCCATCTCAACAGTTTAACATTACCTAAGGTTAATGTTCCTTTAGTGTCTTTAAGGCTAAAGACAAGTGCCACCTGCTCCTACATCCTCATTTTAGGAGAGCAGGAACCTCCCTCTGTGCTTTACTACACAAGGGAGCCAGATGTCTCACTGCAGCTTTGAGTAAGCAGCTGCATTTCAAATATACTTTTATGTACATTATCATACAGTGGATTTCACCGGACACTCCACCATTCAGTGTATTTTTTGTTCCTGGATCATCCACTAAGACACCTAAATCTCATACACTGCTGAGTAAACTGAGGATTTGGTAGGATATTGCATTCCACTTTGGAAATTAAGGACCTCGATCCCAAATAACTTAGGTGCCACAACAGGCAAAGTGAATCTAGGCCCTGGGGAATGAGACACAATTTAAACATTTACAAGGGTTTGTGTTGTCCTTCTGTAATATAAACACTATTTTTATTAAATACATAGGCTCTGAAACTGTTGGCTTCAGCAACCACTTAAGGTGCATTACCCTGTTTCTTCAGAAGTCTGATAAATGCTATTTGTACCTGGGAAATACAGCATGTGAAGATGCCATAATACTACAACACCAAAGCCACAACCTCATTGATTCCTTGGAAAAATGACAAAAATACACAGAGAATACATTATTCATCAACAGTTGTATTAAGTCAGAACTGGCAGGGGTATTACACAGGCCACAAAACAAGTATCATCTGTATTTGCACGTGCAATGTAAAACTATCCCTGGACTTACTTGTCGCATCTCAAAATTGCTTAAAAAGCTTGAACCCTCTCACACTCTTGATATTTTCATGGCTAGTTATACTCTCTGGGGGAGTGAATACATTCCCAGAGTCTGGATGCCAAGTTACTGTATTCTGAATGCCCATGAACTCCAACACCAAGTTATGTGATACTTACAGAGCTAGATCAAATGAAGACTACAGGTGAAAACACAATATATAAAATATAGTCATACTTATTGAAAGCAAACACTTGCCTGTAGAGAATAAGTTATGGGACTGAGTTTACTGTCAATTAAAAGACCAAAATCTGGCAAGCAGACTAAAGATGCTTCAAATTAACTGCAACTGTGCCAATTTAATAGCAAATCTTAAGTTTCAATTGAACATTCTGTAGGTACCTAGTGGTACCTATCTATAGCCAAAGCACAAATAAACTTTGGTTCCCCAAATTAAGTTCAATGCAAAACAGAAAGTGTGTTTGGTTGCTACAGCTTTGCAATTTCACATTCACTGACTGGATAAAAGGAATTAAGTTTCAAACTGACTGACACCCCTTCCATTCCTTGAATTTTGACTTTTTTTAAAGGATATTGGCAGGCTTAAAAATATCTGACTTGACTAGGGATTTGCCTAGGCAAACACTTTACATGTACCAAGGAGTTCATATAGGATGGGAATACCTGAGTGGACTGTCATTAAGCTCAAAGTCATCTAAGATTTTGCCAATTCAACCAACACACCCAAGGCCTGCAATTTATTTTTTTGTTGCAACAAAAGTGCCTTGAAAAAGTTATCCAATACTAGTTCTGGTACCACAGACACTGTTTTGTCAGCAATGATGATATGCTCTTGAATGGTAAAGCAGGTATCTCATGCCATTCAACTCTCAGTTTTGGTTCTTCCAGATGATGTTCCCCGTCTGATCCAAAAGAACCTAAACTATAAAAACTTCCCATTCCCTGAATACAAATAGTATTTTTCAAAGTATGAGATAATATATTAGGCAAGTCAATGACTCTAGCAGTGGTTATCAGAATAATTTAATAGTGGCTAATCTAATTATGTTCCCAGCTGATATGACAGTTAGGAAACTGCGAGAAGACTGTCAGGTCTGTATGTATTCAGGCCTCCCTCAGTAAGCCAGAACACTTAACATCTGCAGCTCTGCAGAGGTGACTGACTATTCAATCAAGTCTCAGGGTCGAGAAGCATCTTCCCCCCTTTGCCCCCCAATCATCTAAGAAAAGCTCTGATTTCCACCCATGCCTTTTGAAGCATCAGACATGGAAGACTG
This sequence comes from Zapornia atra, assembly GCA_013400835.1. NCBI lineage: Eukaryota > Metazoa > Chordata > Aves > Gruiformes > Rallidae > Zapornia > Zapornia atra. Next base: position 6,585 of record VZTU01019871.1, on the reverse strand, counting down.
GCAGGTGAAATATTCAGATGCCTCTCTTGCATACCTGGCTCATATGACTTATTCATTGGTTTGAGACAAACTGATTGCCAGACTCAATTCCCCTCACCTCACACAGCAGGGAGACTCACTCACATTCATTTCTAGCATGGAGCACAGATTACCAGCTGCTGAGATCTTCTGATTGTCTACACATTTCTCTGACTCCAAAGATCTTAAAATGTATGTGATTTTTTACACTTTTTAGGTGTTTGCATTGCACTGCACCCTTGAAATAAATCTTTCGATCTTTCAGGTGGTTGCCTAATATCACAGGCATCTGTAATTTAGATTCTGATAGCTCTTAAATGGACCCATCCTATAAAAAGAGTAGATGAGCTCAGCTTCTTCTGACCTTAAATTCCATGAAAGCTATCACACTTCCATCGTAAGTAATAGTGGAAAAGCAACCTAACCATGCAATGAGAACTGGTAACAGTTAATAGCACTGAGTAATGAAGATCTGTACTCGTAGTTCCAAGATGACTGTCTCAGATCTTTCATAAGTTCAGTTACAGAAATCATTGCAGAGGGAACAATGCTGAACCTGGGTCAGTACTGAAGGGAGTCTAGGCTGTTGTCTCTCCCATTAAGCTTGGCAGAATTTCCTCAGAGATGTTGTGAACTGTACACCTCAATCTTTCTTTAGGTTCAGAGTAACCTTCCTGACCTAACTTCACTTCTAAATGCCTACTCTTTTTTGGTGAGTACATCTATGACAGCTCTGTTCTTCAGATGATCTTTATGCTGTTCTCCAAGACTGCCATTCCACCATGGCTGAAGCCCATTTGCCTACTCTCAGCATTCTCAATGACCCTCCATATCTGACAGACTTTTACGTTTTCCTCCAGGAGATAGAAGTCCGAATTACACCACACATTACCTTTTTGAGGAAAAAGATATACACAAACATCCATTTAGTATCAAGAAACAGATGGAAATACCTGCTGTATCCATCTTCCAGAAGAATTAGTTTAGTGCAGAACAGAGCAAATTTGAAACCTGGATGTGGAGGAGCTCTACACAGAAAGGCTGACACAGTATTCGGGCCAATGGGCCAAGGCAGCATGCAACGTTGTATGAGATCAGGTGGCTCCTGAAGAGCTTTAGCCAGATTAATTTATTAATTTATTTAGCAATGCAAAAATAAACCAAGGTCGACCTTGGTTCCCCAGGCAGGAAACAGAGCACTAAAGCAGTGTCTCTGCCACCTTGCCTTTTATGCGTGATCTCTGACAATGTGAGCTAACACTCCAATTACATGTGGATGAAGCACATAGAAAGATGACACTGTGAAATACAGCCACATTTTACCAATTTAATCTTTGCCCCACTAAACCAAATAGGAATTTCTCTTGGCTTCACTGGATGCAGGATCTTGCCCTATACACAAATGCATGCTTCAAGATGGCCTACATAGGAATGTACTAAAAGCAAAGTTTAGAGAAGTTGCTTTGGTGAATCTCCATAAAGCAGAATAATTACCATGTTGAAGTAAGACCGGATTTTGACCCCTCTTGCCAAATCCCAAACTATGACATTTCCATCATGTCCAGCGGAGAAGAGAACTCTTGGATCAAATGGATGAGGTTCAAGTACAAACACTTCATCTTCATGCCCCTGAAATTAAAGATACAGCAAAATGAACAGGAGGATTGTCTCAAATACTTACCCAGGAGTTCAATATGGTAACACTAGCAACTGCAACATCAGCCTATGAGAATGTCCAGCAAAAAGTTACTCCTTTGACCACAACTTATATTTTGAACAGTGTTTTATACTCTTCTCTTTACAGCTGCAATTTTAGCTTCCTAAGTAGTACGCCCCAATACTTTCACCATGATTTTAAAAGATTAGGGTCCACAAGATTCAGTATTTTTAGTCTTAATGCTTCACAGATTTCAAACTGTTTGGGCAGAGTAGCAGTTTGAAATTTGAGGCCCATAAAAAAATCAAATATATAACTAAGAGTTAGAGAACAACATCTCCAAAACTAATACTACATTTTAATGCTTTGCATTAACTATTTCCATCTCTAGCAGAGCATCCAGTTACCTAGAGTTACGTATAGTCTCAGTTTAAAAAAACCTATCAGACAATTAACAGAGCAACGGCACATGCTGCCCAGAGAGGTTGTGGAGTCTCCTTCTCTGGAGACACTCAAAACCCACCTGGACACAATGCTGTGCAACCTACTCTAAGTCATCCTGCTTTAGCAGGGGGGTTGGACTAGATGCTCTCCAGAGGGGCCTTCCAGCTCCTACCATTCTGTGGTTCTGTGATTAGTAAAAATGTTGTTTGATTTATCCAAGCCAGAATACAGTGGGGGTTTTGTACTAATGGAATGATTAGGTTTGAAGAAGAATCTCTATTTAAACAGGGCAAATTTCAAAACACGTATCACATTAAATAAAGGTAAACAACTGTTTCTTTCCCTCCTTCAAGATAGCACTTTAGATGGGAAAAAAAGTTCCAAAATTAGTTTCAGATATCTTTAACAGTAATGGTTATTTGAGACTTTAAAACTTTATTTTCTATTAGGCAGCTGACAGACGTCTCTATTACATTTCAATTATCTGGAAACATTTGTTAAGGCACTTTTCAGGAAAAAACCAAACGCATAAGGAAGAGTTTTGATGACGTATACATAACTTTCACATTCAGGACTGATACATCAAGATGAAACACCTTACCATGAGAATGTGAATGAGTTGGCCAGTGAAAGAATTCCAAACTTTCAGAGTCATGTTATTTACTGCAGTAATAACAGAGTTGTCATGGCGGTCCCATGCCACCATGGTCACTTTCAGCTTTGTGATTTTATCTTCAACTCCTTGTAAACTTTGTCTAAAACAGAAGAGAAAAATGTTTCAAGGCAATCCTAGTTTGCCAAACCATTTTTACATCCCTAAAAAGGGAAAATACTTCTGGATTTTGCTTTATTATTACGAACAGAAGCATTAATTTTTCCAGAAACTCGAGAAATTAAAAGGTGCTTTCCATTATGTAGCACATAAAGCCACAAAATGATTGTAGAGGCCTAAGCAGTGACTATAAGGTCATCTCAATACCTTAAAGAATATGTTGATCTGTTTTTATAGAAAATGCCCCCCAACATGTGACCTAACCCAGTTAAATTTGTAGTTACAATATTTATTGTGACAGTTGAAGAGTTAAAATCCAAACTAGTCAACAGTGAACAGTGATTTGTGCTGAACAGCATTTGTAATATGCAGCTATAAATACGCAGAGAGGTATTCTGACACCTTTTCATGAGTTAAGTTTGCAGGCTACACTTAGTACTATATCACCATCCTTACATCACTCTATTATCAGTAATAATGGCGCTTAAGCTTGTATGCATTTTCTTTTTATCCCTATGAAAACCACACACTAGACACCTGTAATATAATCAGTCAGAATACTCCAAAATTACATTTTTGTCAGTGTGATTTAAAGATGAATCACCACTGAATTCTCTAGCACATTAATTTCTGGGAAAACATCAACCAAATGCAACAACACCATATTACCACCAAGCAGGCAGACAAAATACAGAATCTTCCATATACAAGCACTACAATACATTACACAATAATATATATTGTACAACTCAGTAACAGAAAAAGCAGTTATAGCCAGATTTCTTTCTAGATTCAATGCAGAACCCAGGAGGCTTTGGAAGCTGAATTCACTCTTTCCTTTCAATGCAGCAATTTCATTTTCTTTGATAAAACTGTGCTCGTGCAGAAAAGATCAAATTTGGAACTGTACTTATCCCTCTAGTCAAAAGGGCAAACCAGAATTCAGCTAAAGGTGCTTTACTGAAACGAGCAGTTCAGTTTCTCAAAGCTGTTCAGCATTTGTGACCACAGTGAAGAAGAAACCATTCCTAATTTTCCCAGGATCAGTTAAAATGAAGAATTTTTAAAATTAAGGTCTACCCCTTAAATCTGTTATAAATCTTTCTAATGTATGTTAGCTGGAAAATATCTCTTCTGTGCCAAAATGAAAAGGTGCGGGCCACAATCCCTACTAAATATGCTTCTCCATCTTCAAGCCTCTTTTGTTGCTTGCTCTAGTATACAAAAGTTTCTCAAACCTAGAAAGTCTTGTAAATTCTCAGACTGTTTTAACAAAATGAGAATATGTTACAGAGCAAGAGATTTATTGCTCTGGCACGTGGTCTAGAAGAACCCAACACAGCTTTTCTGGGCATGCAGATTCCACCGTAACGTTAAGTATTACTAAAATGCAAGCAGTCTCAAGAACGGATCTGATCTGATTATCTTGCTCCAAAAATAAATACCTATGTAAAAGCACACTTAAATGTGACCAGTTTTTGTATCTTATTCTTTTAATCAAAACACTAGTGGAGTTATCAGGACAAGCTAGTTTCTACAACTGAATATGTAGTCGAATATTTGTTTTCTCAGGAGCTCAAGAGCTAGACAAGCACATTCTGTATTTAAGCAATAATAATTTAAGGTCTCTGCCTCTCCACGCCCTTTTTTGTTTGGTGGGGTTTTTTTTTTGGGGGGTGGGGTGGTAGGCAGGATGGAGGCAGTTGATAAATCAGCAAATTCTATCAATGGCCTTCAAGTATCTATCTGATAGCAGACACTTTACATCACTTACCCAGCTGGGCGAGTAGCCATATCTAACAAAATGCTTTTCCATTCCCTTCGCTTAAATTGCCAGATTCGTGCTGTTCCATCACGACTTCCACTCACAAATCTAACAAAAGGGGGAAAAAATCACTCAGAGATCAAAGGCAGATCTGTATAGAAAAGACACTTGAAAATTGAAGTTCCAGAATTTAGAATTCAAAACAGGAAGCCCTACGTAGAAAATCCAAACCAGTGTTAGAATGCTGTACAGCTGGTTTGAGGAGAAAAACACTTCCCATACCAGTAA
>VZTU01019870.1:0-14584 GCA_013400835.1 Zapornia atra | reverse complement strand
CTTCCCTTCCCTTCCCTTCCCTCTGTCCTCGTCCTGTCCTGTGTCCTCCTCCTTTCTTTTCCTCTTCCTTTCTTTTCATCTTCATTTCTTCTCCCTCTTCTTCTTCCTCTTCCTCTTCTTCATTTCCTTCCCTTTCCTCCTTCCTCTCCCCCTTTCTTTCCTTCTCTAGACTGCTTGCAGAGCATCACTTTTCAGTGATTTAAGACAGTTTGAATTTTTTAGTCTCAGAAATTTTACCCCAATTAAAAAAAAATAAAATCTTGTTACATTGTAGAATGTTTGCAAATCTGAATTTAAAGAAGGTCCAAGGGCCTCCAGGATGGAGGTATGTGCTGGTCTGTATGATTCACTATTATGACTGGTATTAAGTTTCACAATGCAGTGAACTATGACCTCATTTTATTTTCTTTGCTTATAATTTATTTCAATTTTACATTGTTAGGATATTTTTGTTTAATAGGTATGTTTGCACTCCTAATTTTTATTAGAGGTTTGGGGGTTTTTTTATACTCCTTTAGAGTCCTTTAAATGTGGGCTCCTGAAGCCCATTTAATGCTGTGAATCACTGTAGTTGTTGGCGGGTTTGATTTATTTTTAATGTCTTCTCTTTTTTTTTAGGTATCTCTAGCAATGCTGTTTTATTTATTGGTATACCTTTTAATTTGTTATGAATAACTCAGAATGACTATGGCACAAAAGGCAGATTGAAATGTATTGTGAAGACAAGCATGTTTGCTGGGCTCATAAAAATTCACTTGAAATTGCTTTTGTAATACATTGTCTACAAAGTTATAGGTGAAATGTTTGGCAGAATGGTTGTACTATTTCTACAATTCTTTCTGCTTTGTGTACTTTCTTATATAGGTCAGATTTCAAACTTTTTGAGTGGGTGGGAACAGATTTTCTGCTTTTCTGACAATATCTGAAACGGTTTGTATTTCTGCTTTGGCAGAGAATCTGTTTTAAGTACAGCAGTGGTCCTGAGACTAACTCTCACTTACGCCACTTACTCCTGTGAATCAGGAGCGATTTCACTGCAGTCGGGGCCATTACAGTCACCTGGTCCTACTGCAAGTGAAGTTGGAATCAAGCCTTAAGTCTCCCCAAGCAAGTTCATGATGGCTCAAGCATTTCTTTTACTTTAAAAATAATAATTAGACAGTTACAGCTGATCTCAGAAAGTGTATTGGCTTTTTTTGCTGCTACAAGAACACTAAAGCCCCGGTCTGGCTATTCTGAGGTATTGTAATGCCCGTTCCATCCACTCCCTTTCAACTGGTGACAGCGCCTTGGTGCAACACAGCGATGAACTCCTCCATTAGCTCCTCTTGCCCTTAATGTCTTTCCTGCCTGTGGAACTAATCTAACTGTGCTAGTCCCAGTACTACACAATTAGCTTAGTGTAACAGTCATCAAAATGTACCGTGTACATTAACGATGAGTGCTGTTGATCAGCATAGATTTCTAGGAGCATGGTTTGTTATTGATTACTCATTATAAAAATCCAATATCTGAGTGTAAAGGACACTCCCATTTAAATGATGGTATTACCCATAACAGCATCCCCAGTCATGATCTTTGTGCTATTACTATACTGCTTCGTATAATGCAGTGAGAATTAACTTTGGAGATCCCACCCCCCACTCCTGAACTTAGGGCCTCTCTTGCATGCCTTTTCAAAGTCCTGTGGTGGGCCTGACTTCATTGACTTCTATTTTCACCCCCTCTTTCACAAAAATCACACATGATTTTTTGAAAAAACTTTAAAAAAATTTTTTTTTACTTACTTTACATACTGTGGTGAATGGAAATAGCTGTGTATATGAATGTGGGGATATTTTACTTGTCTATGATAGCTTATGCATTTAAGGAGAGTTCTGGTACTCTTTTACTAAGATTTAATCAATTTGTTAATTGAATTTTCAATCCCTCCCACCACAAGCAAGTCAGCTCCAAAGAGCGCTTACTGTGCATTTGGGACATTTCTGTCATACGCTACTCTTTGTTCATCTGTCGCCAGAGGTTCTTGCTCAGTAATGATGTTTTGAGAGAAATAGTAATTTTGTTGGTCTGGATTTATTAGGAAAGGAAGAAGTCTAATGATTACACTTGAAAGAATCTGTAAGCTTTCATCTTTTCACTTAATAATTGAACAAAACACTAAAAGCAAGTAGGGGTAAGGATTTCTTAGAATGCAGTTATATTATTCACCTGGTTTAAAAATGTTTGCTATTAAAAAAAGAGTCTGTTTGTTGTGACTTTACCAAAAAAACTTTAAAAAAATAGTAACTAAATAAAACAATTGCATAAAAATATAGAAAGAAAAAAGGAAAGAAAAATTTAAAAAATAGAAGCTTCTCTGCACTAGACTAGCTAGGAGCTCCAGACATCAGGAGCTACCTCTTCAAGACTGGGCTGTAACCACAACTGTAACAGAGGAGATCTGAAATATGCTTTCACGCGTTTGCATGCAGACATTATCTTCCAAACTGCGGAAAGGAACAGTCTTGTTGCTGGCTGAGAAGCACCTCACACACCTCCTCTCTCTTGTTCTGAATGGTGTTTGTGTCAGTCTGCAGCTGTGTATGGAATTATGTCTTATAATCCTGCATCACTTCTATCCTATCCAGTCATATCTAATGTAGAAAATTAGTTTCCAGTGAAAGTAATATGTAGTGCTTTTATGATATTTGTGTGCAATATCCCCTCTTCCATTGAGGATATTTGATGTAAAGGAAACAAACTCAGTTCCACAATAAAATACAAAAGTGGTAAAGTGGTGTTGACATGTTTCTTGTCTTTGTGTATGTATGTATTTTTAAGTTTTCCCTTCCCTTCAATCATGTTTACCTACTATATGGGGATTTTTCTCAAAAGATCAATGTCTGTTTATATACTAGATAAGAAACAATCTCTATTTAGAAATTGAAAAATAAATGCGGAATATTGCTTTTATCTCTTGTGGCATAAAACATTATCATGATGTACCATGATGTGGCTTCGTTTTGTTCTCATTTCTCTATCGCTCGGCGGCATGAGAAAGCACCTCGTTTTCAGCATGTACACGCTCAAGGGGCTGTGATACCCAATAAAGTTACACCAAACTGAGCCCACCCTGGTTTGGAAAAGAGGTCTTTTCCAAAGTTGTCATAGTCAAACATGAGTGCTCAGCTTGTCTCCAGAGGGCATGAACCCTTCCCAACCACTGCTGCCCAGCAATTCCTGTGAGAGGGGATGGACCACTGGGGGGAAGTGATGCTCTCAGTTCAGTTTTCTACTTAATAAAATTCAGACTTTTTCTCTACTGCCCTTAAAGGGACACTCTAAGACCAGGCTGTTGCAGCAGTCAATGCTTACGTTTTTTAGCTTGGGGTTATGGGAATATCAAAGTAGGTGGAGACCAGGGCAGCAGGAAGCAAGGGGTGCTAGTTCCTAAGAGAAGCAGTGGCCCCAGGGGGGTCTCCTTCACCTCATCTCTTTCGTGAGCCTTTATCTGTCTCCAACATCTAGGGTTTCCATTGTAACTTCTTCCTGGGGTCTCCTGAGTAATAGCCATGGTGACACCTCATAGATCCAGCCCATTCCCAGCATTGCAGCTGGGAAGCCATGCCTCCGGGCATGTGGTACTTCTGCTACGTAAACATCCGCCGTGTCCTTCTCTCAGCAAACAGTTTTTGACCACTGCTCACGGCTGTGGTCCCCACTGTCATCTTCTACAGACAAAATTGGTCCGCACTAGCACAAAGCTCACAGGGCATTGTCCTCTGTTGTGCTGTGAGTGCTTTCTTCAGATTCACAATCACAGAATCCCAGAACGGCAAGGTTGGAAAAGACCTTTAAGATCATTGAGTCCAACCATTCCTGTTCTGTGCTAAACCATATACCTGAGTACCTCATCTCCCTTTTTAAAAACACATCAGGGAAGGTAACTCAGCCACCTCCCTGGGCAGCCTGTTCCAGGCCCTGACAACTCTTCCAGTGAAAAATTTTTTTCTAACCTCTAAACTAAACCGGCCCTGGTGCAGCTTCTTGCCATTTCCCCTTGTCCTATCTCCTGTCACCTGGTTGAAGAGACCATCTCCCACCTCTCTACAACCTCCTTTCATGTAATTGTAGGCAGTGATAAGGTCTCCTCTCAGCCTCCTCAAGACCAAGTATAGGTTCAGCCCAAAACCACCAGTGGCTGAGCAACGCTGAGTGCCCCCAGCTTACCAGTGACTTTGCTGCGTTGTGACTGCATGATCAGCATCATTTCCACCAGAAGTGAAACACCAAGAACTAAAGCGCTAAATCAGCAGGTGCTGTGGTCTGTATGAGCTCTGTTTGCTGGTTCTCATGGACCCTTACCACTTGATGTAGTTGCTTTTCTGCCATTCAGCAACTCCAACATTACTGCCCAAGGGTGAATAGCTGGCAAGGTGGGGGTGGAGGTTCACCGTGCATCTGCCATCAGTTTCACTGACAAAATAATTGCATACACCATGATTTATACATCTTACTGCAGCCCATCCCTACACTTGTGCTTGTGAGTTACACAGAGAAGATAAGCGAGATAGATGGAGCTTATGTCCTAATACAAAGCTAAACTTACATAGCTGTGTCATAGACACCAAGTTCACACCCTGTATACCTGTTGGAAGTCCAGAAATTAATTTTGACTGAGCTTTTACAAACCTCACATTATCTCAACCCAGCTGTCTTACTTTCTTTGCTTAAAGTGTTGAAGGTAAACTGAACCACTAAGCCATTTAAATACTTAATATGAACCCCCAGGGTGCAAGTCAGTATTTCAAGGATAAGTTTACAGTTTCCCAAGAGGTAATCATAACAACAGTTATCATGTTAAGGACCAGAACAGGCTTAAAAGTTTCTTTACCAATTCATTTAAGGGAGGAATTGTCTGGGCTTGAAATAAGCAAGCTATACTGAAAGGTGAATTTTGTCCTGATAATCTAATGTGCTTTTCAATGGGGCTCTAGTATTATTTCTTTGCCTGGGGTTAGAATGAGTTGAGCGGACTTGAGTACATTAGAAAGGTTTAAGAGCCCCGACATAGTACTAAGCAATTGGTAGCTGAGTTCAGTGACAACTCTGTGATTACTGAGAGGTGCTATATATTTATTTTCACTGGGATACTGACCCAGAGTAGTTGACAGAGTTTTCTACCACATATCTGAAGTTACTCCTGAATTAAGGTTTTGCTACTGATTCTTGACCTATACTTCATCCTTCTCAGTTTTATTTTGAGTCACTGCCCCAAGTTCAGGTTATTTGTCATTTAGGTGAGGAGTAGTTTTCTCTTCTACAACCAAAGACCCTTGTCCTTGTCTCAACATTTCCTACCATTAAAATTCTATGAAGGTAAATTTAACTGTACTTGTTGTCAATGTGCTCAAATGGTCACTAGAAATTAATTTTGAAAGGTTCAGTTGTAGTTTCTACACAAACAGCCCCAGCAGAACCAGCAGCAGTACTTGCAGAATTGGGTGTGGAACACATCTTGCACCCCTTGAAGTCAAGAGGGCACTTGCACAGCTGTGCCCCAGGGTATCTTCTGCCTGTCTCAGAGGCACAGTAAAAGCTCCTCAGGTCAGAAACCCCCTCACACCAGCCAACCTTCATCTGCACTTGGGGTTGGTCACCATGGTTTTAGCATGACCAGACATCCCTGGGATGGGGAGACAAGCAGCTGGGATGGGACACTGGGGGAGGGAGAAGGAGCTTGAAGCTGTGGGAAGGGGCCTGATACCACCACTGTGTGTAGGACACACTGTCTGAGAGCATCTAGTACCCTTACATTGGCAAGGTCGGGTGTTACCAAAAATAGGGGCCATCTGAGCAAGGCTTCAGGCAACATTTATTTGAGCTGCAAGGGAATAAATACATAATTTTCCTCTTGTGAATAATGATAATGACCTTCAGTGCTTTGCTGGTAGTGTTCTGCCAGCAACACTTGTGGGAGGAACAGTGACATATTTGCTTGCCTAATCAGCGGCGTATTTGGTGTCTGCCATGGATGTGAATTGGGAAGATGCTTTTTGAATTAAAAGGAAGAGCTTTAACCTTTTAAGTGCTGGGTTTTTTTTCTCCCATCAGCAGCTGAGTTCATGCCAGCACACCAAATAAGGTTTGCATTTCTCCTGGTTTCTGTTTCTTTTCACTGGTGGTGTTGAGAGTAGGGTCTCTCCTGCAACTGTGAGGAATGTGAAGAGAGCTGATAACGCTGCCCAGCAAGTCTGTCAGTGCCGTACCCTGCGCTAGTGCAGGCTGACGGTCACTTTGCATGCACAGATCAGTGACTGCATGCAAATATACTGCATTTTCCTGTGCCTTTAGATATACAGACACCAGGATAAGGAATCAAAGACCCTCCATGAAGAAAGATGTACTCCTGTGACTTAGAAACACACTGACAAGGGAGAAACTCCAGTACCTTTAATCCAAATCACAGCTGTAGTCACAAACGAAAATAGGATGTGAGGAAACATTTCCAGGAGAGCTGATCCAAAAAGAGGAGGTAGGGTTACTATCAAGGAAGATTTTGGTCTTTCCCCTCCAGGAAACCTTTCGCCAGTCCCATCCACGCACAGAAGGGTCTGGGCAGCTGTTGAGAACAGTTGGTGCAGCAAGGAGCAGCAGCATTTCAAAAAGCTTGAGTGTCTTGGGGGAAGTCCCCACTGGGTTATGAGCTTGCATGGAATGAATCCCAGGGAACAGGTCTGGATGAAGGCAGAAGCTTTTTGTGTTTAGTAGAGTACCAAAGTAATGAGTTTTTATTTACATGTATGTACATATCCACCTTCTTCCCTTCACTTTGGCGCTCACGTTTAAGCAGCAGCAGCAAATAAAAAGCTCCTGTACGACCTTGCTGCCCACCTTCTAAATGAGAGTAGCTACAACACAGCAGGTGATGGCATCACAGCAGCACAGACACAGCCACAGATCACAGGCATCTGGACAGAACGGCTTTTTGACTACTTGGGGACATGTTGCTACAAGTGTTCTTTAAACTTTTAAAAGTAATCCAGCAAGGAGCTGAAAAACAGGCTGCGTGTGCAATATGATTTATGCAAGGGGGCAAGTGGTCAAGTCTGTGGTGCTTTTCCTGAGTGGGAAAGATAAAAGCAGGTATGTCCAGCTGAGTTAGTTGATCCTCTGGTGATTTTTCACCCTGCTGTGCTTGTGGTACAGGCACTGTCTCCCCCTCAGGAAGCAGAGCACATAGCCGTGTTCACAGACCTGAGTCTGTGAACCACCCCGTCTCAGAGTTTCTGTGTCTCACTGTTGACCTTGCTCACAGCTAGCAGGTAGGAGAACCAAAAAGGAGAGTACCTTCCTCCCCTCCTTGATGCTTCTGTTGTTAATTCATGGTTACAACCTCTTGAGAATGAGCTTTCTCCAGGGGACTCAAACCTTACAGTGACAAGAGCACTTCCTTGGTACCCCATGCTTGCTTGTTGTCTGCAGAGCTGGGGCACACTGCTGTCCAAGGTGGGGTGTGGGGCCAAATGACACACCAACCTCCTTGGAGAAGGGGAATAAATAAATGTGAGATGATATACAGGTGGAAGTTGAAGGTCATGAGGGAGGAGTTGAAAGGGGAAGCAGTGATGAAGATTGCTGGAGAATTCAAGGAATGGGTAGGCTTGGGGGAAAATGTGAGGACTTGTGAGGTGAGAAAACACTGTTTGCTGTTAAAGACAGCGGTGAGACTACGGGTGGAAAGAAGCAAGACAGAGGCTACTGGACAGTGGAGGAATACTTACTTGTCTGGGGCATCAGGGGCCTGGATGTGCAGCTGGCCCAGCTGTTGGAAGTGTCAGTACTAGTTTCTCGCTCAGGTTGATACCGAGAGGACAGATGAATTACAGGGTTTGGCAAAACTTTTGGCTCCTTAAGCCACAAATGGCCTGGACTCTCTGCTGCAGGTCTTCAGCTTTGTGTCCTTCAAGCCCCAGGAATCTTTTCTGCTGCCCGCAAAGCATTTGGCAGAGAATCCCCCCTCTCCAAAGGGCAGAGGGGATATAGGAGGAGATTTTGGGCGAAGGAAGAGAAATCTACACCAAGCTTTGGCTTCAACTAGGCTCAGGGCATTCAAGGAGGCACGCTGTAGTAATTCATTAACAGGCTATGCAGCTTAGAGAAGTTTTTTTCCCCCATTGCTGTAATTGTTAAGTCTAAATGAGGGGGGGTTGGTTGTGGGAGAAGTGAAGCGTGATCTGTGAGAGTGGGGAGGGGCATGGGAGCTGGCAGCTTGCTGGAGCTCAATTAGCATTAGCAGCCAGTGTCTGCACTGAGCAGGGTTGAGGGAGGGGGGTGGTGGGGCCAGAAACAGGCTCCTTGTGCTGCCATGAAACAGATGCCAGCAAGAAACAAGGAGAAATGCAGCAGTGCCTGCTGTGGCTTCACCAGTGTCTCATAAGGAACAGGATGAGCAGTTGCAGTGGCTAGAAGCCATGTGTCAGCAAGGAGGGTCTTAAAACTGGTGGTGTACAGAAGATCCCAGGAAGGTGAGGAGGCATCTGTAGAGAAAGGCTGCAAAAGGCATTAGGACGTAGGCGCAACTGTAAACCTTTGGAGGTGCAACTCATGTTCCTATACTGAAGAACTAAAGTATGTGGTCAGGGAAGGAATATGTCATTCTCCAGTGAATGGACTAGGAATGATGACCTCTTTAGAGCCATCAGTTTTAAGTGTGTTTGACCTTCTACTCTCCCTTAAGGCTCCCTAACTTCTAGTAATCAGAAAACGGACCAAGTTTTTTCCTCTTGGTCTGTGTGTTGCCCAGGTTTAGTTAGGCCAAACCACAAAAATCATCCATTTATCTGGAGACAGCCTTCTCTTACTGTAGTATGGGAGAAACCATGGGACTTGGCAACAAGATGGGCAGACGGGCCTTACGGCCAAGTCCTTGAATGTGAAAGAGCAATCAAGGCTCTGAGTGTGTTTGCTGGGAATAAGAGAGGTACTTGGTATATGTGGCAAGATGCTTTCCTGCTCTTAAAACAAGTTCACCTCACAGATTTGCAATGGGTTTGCACTGGGTTCCCAGTGAATGTGTGATGTGAGTTTTATCACTGTAGGACTGGGCAGATGCAGAGTAAAACTGGCAATGCTTCCCGGACCCCATGATAAAGCACAGTGAGGAATACTGCTGTTGCCATTAACAAGCTGCAGTAGCACGGGGCTGTTCCTTGGGTCTCCCTGCTTTCAAGGAACTTGCCCTGCCATGAGCTGCAGAAAGTCACTGGCAGCAGCTGATGGGATACGATGGTGCCAGGGAATGTACGCAGGGAAGGATGTTGATGCATCCCACAAACAATGCACTGTGATCTTTCCCTCCCTTGCTTTTTCCTTGTGCTCTGCATGAATAGCTACACTGTCTTACCCATCTGAAGCAAGGGACCGTGTACACAGCTGAGACAAGAAGGGAATTAGGTCAAAACCCTCATGAAACAGCACCCAGAATATAAAAGGAAACTGCACCCAGAATATAGAAGGAAACTGCACTGCATTATGAGGCTTTTCAGTGTGCACAGAGGTGATTGCAAATGTTTTTCTAATGGCCTTAAAAATGGAGCAGAGCAGCCGTAGTAAAGTCCTTACAGGGAAGGCACATCTGAATGTCTGTGCAAGTTCTAACTCACCAGGCTGAAACTCTTTCAAAGTAGTTTTAAAAACAACTCTGAAGTTAAGACTTCCAACTCCTTGTATGGTAGCCTAAATTTTCTAATGGGTTGGGGAAAAAAAGCTATCAATATACGTTAATCCTCTTAGTGTCTGAAGTTCGGCATAGCCAAGGCATTCTTTACTGTGAGAAACCCCCACTGAAACAACTTGCATTTGAAATTCTTCCCTCTTTTGTTCCCTCCACCCTCTACATCTTTCATCACAGGCAAGCTATTTCTTATGCCTTTGTTTCTTTGTGCTGTCACCATCCCACCCCCTGCCTGAATGATGGGAGGAGGAAAATACATATCACGCACAGGATGAAGATTTCTAAACCCCATGTACTTTACTTCAGGAAACAGGCAAAATGGGAACAGTTTAATTTGCATACAGCAGTCACATACAGTCACACTTGCAGCAGGATTGAAATGAAATATTGAGAATGGTGAGCACTTCAGTGCACTGACAGAGGAACGCCTACAACTACAATTTGAGTTCCAGTACTAAGCAGATGCTTGAGCTAGCTTCCTAGCTTCCATTTCTTGCTTAGCCTTTTCTCTCAACTCTCTTTCTCTCTCAATGAGCGACGCTTGTTCTTGCTCCCACTCCTTTAGCTTCTGCTCATGTTTTGCAATGTCTTCTGCTTCACATGCTGGCAGCTTTTCCTTGACAAGTTGGGTGGTCAGGGTTAACAGGCTTTCAGGTTCAACCTTGCCCAGTGAATGCAGCTTAGAGCACAGCTCCTGTCATAAAAAGGGATTTGGTGAGGAGTGAGGAGAGCACCAGTCAGTCACAAAATAATCAGCCACATAATACTTCCCATAACAATCAATACATCGCTGTTTGAATCTAACTACTATCTGGGTTGTACTGACCAGGTAACTATTTTATGCCAGCAAGTGTTTTGACTGTGGCAGCTGGTACCATTTGTTGAAATGCTAACCTCGAGAATTATTTTTGAGCGATAAACTAAAACAATGAAGTTCCATTTTCATTAACCATTGAAATTATTTTCCAGATGCAGTTATCTGATACTAACAAAGGTCATCTGACCAGTCAACTATGGTAAATATAAACTGAACACCATTTTTTTTTGTGTCTTACCTGAAGATGATTTGCTCCACGCTGCCTGGATTAGCACCCCTCTAAACAGATGCACAGCACTTTAACTGCTCTCTGGCTAACTGCATACTAAGTAACTCCCATGATTTAACTTCCCAAACAGCTACTGTGATGTAAGGCTTGACACACACAGACTGCACAACAGTGCCAAAGGCAAGAGATATTTTTTCAGGTATATTCTATACTGAAACTACGAGCAGAGAAATCTTCAGTAAGAAACTTTGCAGGATTTCTTTCTTGAACTTCACTTGTCTAGATTTCATGCAGCACAAAAATGTTAACTCACTTAAGATGATGAATCATCCAGTGATACTATTTTTAGCTTTCTGGATCGTTACGCCCGATGGCTCACTAACATCTGATTAATTGCCTTAAAAGTGCAGATACATAACCAAGCATGAGTTTCCTGGAGAGAAAGAGGACATGGCACTTGGCAGATTTTTTACTCCTTGCTCACTCATTATATAGCACCACATTTTCCCAACTGTTCTTTTAAATAAAATGTTTTTACTGAGCCCAGCACTTGTAGAAATGCTTAAAGTAAGTACATGCCCTAAAGAGAGGTGCATCCATGCTTTTTTGGACTCTCTTGAATAAAGCCTATTGTTCTGCATTGAAGGATGATGGGGAGATGTGGGGACGATTCACCTCCAAACAAAACAGTGGTTCTGGAGCCATGCAGATATCCAGACTTCCTGCTGTCACTGGAAACTTACGTGCTGTGCTGCTAGCCTACAGAGTTCTTCTTGTCCCAGCCCACACCAAATATAATGTACAAAGGCACTGCCCCTTAGCTCCCGCCTTGAGGCTTTGCCTTGTTCTTAGGTGGGAAACTATGATGTCCCCTCTAAGGCGTCTCCGCTTCCCTCTACTTTAACCAACACAACTTGCAGGCACTGTTGTGTTTTGCCAGGCCCTCGAAGTTTTGAACTGGACAGACAGCAGTTTACAGACTCTTTAAAATCCTAGGTATGCAGGTCTGAGGGGCTTGGGTATTAGGCTCTCTGTTTTCTGGTTCCATGATAAAGAATGAGAATGAAACCAAGGGCTTTGAAGCTAATGGACTAAGTTGAAACTCGGTAGTATTTAGGTGTATTCTATTTTGTTTGAGATACAAGTATAAAATGCATCTGTCGGAAACATGAGGAGACTGCACAGCTTGGGTCTGTGGAAGGAACCTGGCAACTACACTCATGTTTGCAGATTAGATTCAGTTTAAACACAAGTGGCTTAGATCCTTCAGACTCTTCCTCCTAACCATTCCCAAGGATGTGCTGAATTTATGCACTGAACCTAAGTGGTATAACACTGAATTAGAGAAAGGCAACAAAGCAGAAACTAGCAGGACTTCTCTCTTATGCCATTACCGATACCACTGAACTCCTGGAATCTTCCCTGCTTTGCTGTGATAAATTAGTGAAACTAATTTAGGAAAGCAGCAGGCTCTGTGTCCTGCAGGCACCGAAAGGGAACATTTGTAAGTTGCTAAAACATTAATTTTTCTAAGTAGCCTCCAGGGGTCTGCATGCAGACAGTTAGAGAATGAGCACTGCTTTCAGCCAGTGTGTTCCCAGCATTTACGTGATGAAATGAAATGCTTGCCCACTGATCAGTGACACAGATGGAAGGAACTGCCTGAGGAACACTGTACTGACTAGGGAGCCTCAGCATACAGATCTGAAAACAGGTAATTACAGTATGAGTGACAGTGTGAGAGGGAAAGTCTAAATTACAGTTCTAAAGGCTTTGTCTGGAAAAAGCCAAATGGCCTCAACTCCTGTTTGTTTTAGTGGAAGTGAAGGACATGTTGCCTCTCACACATCATATCTGTTAAGCTCACGTGACTTTTCCAGGTACTTCCAGAAATGGCTTTTCTCAAGGTGGGCATGAAACACTGAGTCCAAGTATGTGTATAAAAGCCACGCAGAACAAGCTGCAGTTCTAGGCAGGAACCATGGTGTCTGGAGTAAACCCATGCTTTTCCTTGCACACCCTTTTACACTTGTAAAAGATAATCAGGCAAACAGCAGGTAGAAGCAATTGGGTTTGAGCTCCTGCAGCGGGATTGGGACATGCTGGCTAATGTAGGACTGAACAAAGAGCAACCAAAGTGGGGTATTTTTACAGCAGCAGAAGTGCAAACCCTGTGTTTGGGTTACTTCCGATGAGAGGCAGATGACCTATGCTGGGACAGCAGCTGTGAAGGCCAACATCACCAGATTGCTTCAGAGTTACCACTTTCCCTCAGACTTGTATGGATTTTAGTGAACTTCTCTGCCCTGTTAACCACACCTGTAAGTATCCAGGGGTACCACTGGGAAGTCAGGTTGGTGCTGGCCTAATGGATTTGAGAGGGAAAATGGCATTTTGACTCAAGAACTCCTTTTCTCATCCAGACAACCAGAAATTGTGGTTTATTTACATATAAATGACTGTTGCCTAGATTTCACCTAAGGGCTATGTCTTTCTTTTATTGAAGTTTTTTTTCTAGTGACAGCTTAGAGCTAAACACTGGGACTATAGTTTGTTGTTTGAAGTCAGGGCAATCACTGCCTGCCAGGGAATACCTGAACTGGGGCTAATTACAGTTGTGGAAAGGTTGAAGTGAGAAGAAAACTCCCTTCTTGGCACTAGTCTATCCCCAATTTGACATTTAGGCCTTGTTTTGAGCCTGCTGCATCATTTTTTCAAGGACTGACAATGGACAGACAGTGGGAGACTCATAAAGATGTCTCCCTTCCTCCTTCAAAGGGCACTTGTTTTTACCTAATTCACTGTAATTCATCCTGGCATTATCACATACTGACCACCCACTGATTTCTAAACACTTTAATTTAAAAAGTTCTAAGTGCCTGCAAAGCAAGTTTAATATCTAAAGATTAGTGGCAAATAATTTATGTAAATAAAAATTAAAGATAGAAAAAGTGTGTATATGTGAGGTGAAACCATAGGATACTAGTCTGTTAAGTTTTGAAATTCCTTTAGAAGAACAATGGTCTGTATCCAGAACAATTGTCCAAGGTCTTCACAGCAAAAATTGAAACGAACAGGCTATGGAATGAGTACTGCTGCTGGAACTGAAAACCAGATTAGTTTCAATCTGTGTGGTTTTGGGTTTGGATTTTTTTTTTACAACAGGACAAATCAGAGGTGATAAAACAGAATGGGCTCATTTTATAGCTATGAGATGATCAAATAAAATGCAATCATTATATAGCTGTGCCCTAATGAACTCATGCTGTT
This sequence comes from Zapornia atra, assembly GCA_013400835.1. Taxonomy (NCBI): domain Eukaryota; kingdom Metazoa; phylum Chordata; class Aves; order Gruiformes; family Rallidae; genus Zapornia; species Zapornia atra. The sequence continues at coordinate 550 of VZTU01019870.1, read as the reverse complement.
TCATACTATCATCAGTGTGACAATTTAAAAGATAAAAGGGTGACAATATATCCTTACTTAATGTCTCAGACTGAAAGTATAGGGTGTAACATTTCTGCTTATTTGTAACATACACAAATGGACTATAAATTCAGGATGCCTTTTAGAATTTATTTTAACGAGCAAGTGCCCACACAAGGTCAGATAATGGATCTCTAATGACATACCACTTTTGTGAACAGGACTGGATTTATCATTTTGATGTATGAAAAGTGAAGATAAAATCCCAACAGACAAAAAAAGACAAGTGGCCTTGAGCATTTATGTCTTTGTATGCTCTGCTTCCTGTTTGAAGAAATGAAAACGTAAGGTGACATCAGTTTCAAAAATGCCAGGTAGGACTTCTGAGGCACCAAAGGGGTGTCAGTCTTTTATCTGTAATATGGCAGCATTTTTTATATATGTATACACACCCATACTCACACACATATATTATGGATATTTATTGCACCTTAGAATATTGAGATAAAACTCTTACCTTGAATCGGCTGTAGTACTCGGGTGCTTTAGA
>VZTU01019869.1:9605-37266 GCA_013400835.1 Zapornia atra | reverse complement strand
TTGTCCTGTATATGCCTTGTGATAGCACTGAAGATTATGTGCTCAATAATCTTTCCTGGCACCGAGGCCAGATTGACAGGCCACAGGTCATCAGATCCTTATTCTGGCCCTTCTTGTAATTGGGTGTCACATTGGCTAACCTCTGCTCAACTGGGACAATCCTGGTTAGCCAGTACTGCTGATAAATGATAGTGGTTTGGTGAACACTTCTTCCAGTTCCCTCGGTACATTTGCATAGATCCCATCCTGCCTAATATTCCTGTGTGTCTACATGGTATAGCAGATTGTTAATCATTTCCCCTTGGACATGGGGGGTTCATCTGCTCCCTGTCCCTGTCTTCCAGACCAGGGGCTGGGGTATCTAAACATAGCTGGTCTTACTAGTAAGGGCTGAGGCAAACCAGGCATTAAGTACCTCAACTTTTTTCTCATCCTTTGTCACCATTTCCCCCCTGCATCTAAAAAAAGGAAGATTCTTCTTAGTCCTTCTTTAGTTATTGAATTTATAGAAACATTTTTTATTGTCTTTAATGTCAGTAGCCAGATTAAGTTCTAGCTGTGCCTTGACCCTTCTAATTTTCTCCCTGCATAGCTTAATAACATCTTTGTATTCCTCATGAGTTTTCTGCCCCTTTTTCTGAAGGACATAAAGTCTCTTTTTCCCCCTAAATTCCAGCCAAAGCTCTCTCTTCAGCCTGGCTGATATTCTTTCCCACTGGCCCATCTTTCAGCACAGGGGGACACCCTGCTCCTGTAGCTTTGTGATTTCTTTCTTGAACAATGTCCAGCCTTCCTGGACTCCTTTGCCTTTCAGGACTGCCTCCTGAAGAGTTCTGTCAGTCTCATAAACAGGCCAAAGTCTGCCCTCTGGAAGTCCAAGGCAGCAGTTCTTCTGATGCCCCTCCTTATTCCTCCACGAATCAAAACCTATCATTTCATGATTGGTATGCCCAAGACAGACTCCAATCATCACATCACCCACAAGTCCTTGTATGTTTGCAAGGAACTGGTCCAGTGAGGAGCCTTACCCAGTTGGCTCATTCACCAGCTGTGTCAGGGAGTTATCTTCCACACACTCCAGGAACCTCCAAGACTGTTTCTGCTGAATTGTATTTCCAGCAGACATATGGTAAGAAAAAAAAACTTTGCTGTTTTAAGCTCTTGTTCGGTATGAGGCACATTGAAGATGATATCCACTGGCTTTGAGGTCAAAGAAATCATTAACAAAATGGGACAAAAATATCTTTCTTTACATACTTCCCCAGTGTCACCAGAGTAACTTGTCTGGCTTGTGAACTAATCACTCTTCAGTTAATCAAAGTCTGATTTTCAATTGGTAACTAGAAAAACACTTGAGGTGAATCGACTCAGCCTGAGGAAGTAAGAATTCAAAACTTGGTATCACCTGTCCATTTGTGATGCTACAACCCAAGTCACATGTCTCTGCCTCCTTCAACTCTTCATAAAAACAAGAAATGAAAGAGAAATTAGGTTTAGAGGAAACTTGCTATCAATTGAAACATAACACAAACCTACAGTGTGTTGTACTAGTTCTACTAGGCTGCTCACAGTTTGATGCAACACTGTCGCTGTATTGCCTAAATATACACCACAAGCAGGCTGATAATTCTATTAAAATTAAATGAAACTTCCTCATCTACCCTGCAATCTCTGATACCCTTATGTAAGAGCTACAGCTGATATTGAAATCACAGTATAAAAGCCGTCTTTGTGGCACTACCTCAGCATGAGACACCATGATTTAATGTTATGGGCTGATACTAAAAATACCATAGCTCCCTTGCTTTTAGGGATTTATCTTTTGTATTTTTGTTTATATTTTGAGATAGCTCATATTTAAATAATAAGCATCAGTAGTCCCTTCCCATAGCCTCAAAACCATGAGCTACACTGCCTAGACACTGATGCTTTTCTAAAAGGAAAAAGTATAGCTAACAAGGGTGTTGTTTTCAACAGCTTTTTTTCCCGAAGAGCAGAAAGTCATTAAAAAAAAATCTATTTGTTCTTTTACTTTATATTTATTCTGGACGTATTATAAATATCTAAGAAATTGGTTAGTGTTTTCTTGCACCAAAATTTTGGAGTCGGAGCAGTATTTAGAAAATCACCTCTCATTACACTTGGACTGTGGTTGGCTGTACTGTTTCTGACAGCTGGGGATCAGAAGTGAAATTCACCAAGAGGTAAGGTGAAAAGTCAGGTAGCATCTCCCTGCACCTCACTGTTCAAACTTTAATCAACTATTCGAGAAATAAATAATAAAGCAAGAGTTGGCTGAGTATCAGGGAGATTTGAATGACAAGGTGCTGCAACTTGAATGCCATGAGGCTGGGAAAATGTCAGATTCCACCCTGCTATCACTCTGTCAAACAGCCATCTGTGCTTTCCAATCCAAGCCTTTTGAGTTAAAGCAGATCTGAACTGCAATCTCACAAAGGTTAAGGCTAACCAAAGTAGAGTTCCTTTATTCCAGACAGAGGTATTAAATGGTTGGTTTTGTAAAATATGGTTGTGTTGACTTTGGCAATAAAGACAAGCACATTGATTTCAGAATTGCTTGGTCCACCTGACTTTCACTAGCAGTCCTGAATCACATTGGTAGGCTCACTTCCCCCTTTCATTCTTACCTTTTTTAAATTTTGAAATCACCCCTTCTGACACTTCAGAACAACTGGGAATATGTTTAAATCAATTTCATTTTTTCTAGAAGAATTAATTTCTGGACATAAGACCTCATCAATTTTACACCAGAAAGGCAATTAAGAATAAACTTGTTAATATTAAATTAATATCTAGATTTTTGTTTCTTCTGTTAGATTTCAACATCTGCTCAGAGCAAAGTAGGAGTTGTAGGCTTTTTTCTTTTCTGTAAAACTCTTTAAAAAAAGCATTTTGCATTTCAAAAAAGTGAACAAAAGAAAACACTGAAGAATGCTTTATCCTTTTAAAGACTTTGCTTCTAAAGAGCCACCTCTGGCTTTCACCTCAGCTCCTTGTGATTAGCTTTCAGGCTGTGTGGAAAAATGATTTTTTACTGGTTTTATACTCCCTTCAGACTGTTTCTGTTTGAGCTGTGTGCATTTAAGGTGGAGGAGAGACAAGACCTCGTTTTACAAAATACTCTATGGAACTACATCTCGTTCCTTTCGTGTATGAATAATCAAAAAAATCTGTGGAGTTATGTTGTTATAAAACTGATACAAGCATGAAGAAATCTGACCCTGTGAGTTGCAATCCCACTGTAATAGGAACAGACAGCTCAATTCTTATTTGGGCCTTCTTTTCACTGAGTGTTAATTGTGTGGCAAATAAGTGCATGACTCACAAAACTCTTCAGACTTCTGAAATGAGACTGTATTCACATATCAACTAATAGCAATCACGCTGTTTTAAAACTTTCTGACCTTTATCAACAAAGCCCTGACACAGCCCATAAATTTGCAGTGTGATAGATCTTACGGCTTCTGATTAGCAAAGTTCAGAAATTCTGATTTAAAGTGGCACTCAGGATCTTTTTCATGTTGTTCACACTTTGTTATCATCACATATCAATAGGAGGCTGGAAACTCATTTCTGGGGCCACAGGAGATGAGGTAGTAAAGAGGAGATGAATAGAACTTGCTTGTTCAGTTTGATATAATGCTGGTTTATGATTAAAGTAGTGTCTTTAGGATATGGATGCACATAAAGATGCTGCTTTGGGTTCAAATGCCAAATTTGAGCTTGACTGCCAAATATTAAAGTTACATCCAAAAATAAGGGACTAGGACCTCTTTTCAATGGCCAGGTTGAGATGCTCACATTGCCTACATACTAGACACAGACTAAGGCATATACTGCCCCATCCTCTCAGTGTCCTGGTATCTGTAGAAAGGAAGTCTGGACAGAGAAGGGAGCTGCTCTATGCTCTCATGTGAAATCAGATGCAGAGGAAAGGAGACCAGGTTCTTCAGGTATGACCAAAATGTCCCTCCTATGCTGGACTAAATAGTGTTGAGCAGAACTAACCATAGGAGTTGGACTTGATTATCCTTATGGGTCCCTTACAACTCAGTATATCCTATGATTCTATGATTCCCTTTCTAATTGCAAAACTCCACTATGTGGAGTACTGAGCTGTGTGCTGGCAGACAGCAAGGTGTGGGTAACACACCAGTGGTTTGGCTACTGCTGAGCAGCGCTGGCACAACACCAAGGCTGTCTCTCCCCAGCATTTCCCTCCCCTCAGCAGCAGGCTGGGGGTGGGCAAGATCTTGGGAGGGGACACAGCCAGGACAGCTGACCCGGACTGACCAGACGGATATTCCATGCCATGTGATGTCTAGTCAGTGATAAAGGCTTAGATAGAGGGATGAAGTGGGGAACATTCATTTTTTTACAATGTCTTTCTTCCAGAACCACCACTACTCGTACTGAATCCCTTCTTCCTGGGAAGTGGCCAAACATTGCCTGCTCAGGGGAAGTACAGAATAAATCTTTTCCTCTTGCTTTGCTTCCATGAACAGGCTTTTGTTTTTGCTGTATTAAACTCCCTTTATATTGACCCACTAGTTTGGGATTGTTTTCTCCATCTTGTTTATTTATTAATATATTTATTAATTATTCTGTATAAGAATAACAGTATTGTGATATAGAAACTATACAAAAACCTTACATTGTTGATGAACATACATGGAGCAACCTCCAAATTTCTGAAGAAGTCTCTCTCACTTGCTCTCTTTCTGCCTTTCTATGGTAAAATTCTGTGGCTTACCTGAAACATGCAAGAGAAAAAGTTGCTGTCAAGCAGAAAGACCAGCTCCTCTTCTCACATGTAGCAAACTTGACTTTTTCCTAAACATCTGGCACTGTAAGCACCCCATTATAGCTCCACTGTCCCTCTTAGGATATTAGTGAGTAATACCCTTACTTCAAATGTCTGAAAAGCCCAACATGAGCTCCTTCATCCAGAGCTGCTCCTGAGGCTGAAAAAACTTCTTCAGGAGTACTGGCAACTGAGATGCATATAGTTAAACATTTCTACATTCATCCTTACAATACTGAAGTTGTTCAACTTTTTAAGCCCACACCAAAACTGTTACGTATTTATATAGTCAAATGATTACACTCTGATTTATGTTTTTCCAGAGAAAAGTGTTCCTTGTTTCAAATATGACAGGTGGTTAAAAACAAATAAATAAATAAAGCAAGTAAATTGGCTTTTGCTTGCCAAAGCCCTGTAATAAAAATGCAACCATTCCAAGCACGTTTCAGAGGACGTCAGGTCAGTTCTTGTTGGTGATACAGAAAGGGACTGGAGGCATTAGATTTCTCACTTGGGGGTTTCCCAGCTATATTTTGTCACTGGATTAACAGTGCAGTAGCCACATACATAAAAAAAAAAAGAGTGCTTGAGTTGCTTTTGATGCCAGTACAGGTATATATAAACAAACCAGAAGTTTAAGGAAAACATCCCCAGGGAGGTAAGGTCTTACACTGAAGTAATTTTACATGGTTTAGGAAATCTAAATCCTGTGTATTGTTCTAGAGTTACAGAAGACTGATTGCTTGTAAACATAAAGCACCTCATCGAAGCAATAGTCTATGCATTTTGGTTCACTCTTTTGTATCCTATGCAATCCACTATTAAATTAGCCACCCTTCATTCCTTTGCTGAGACACAGTCTTACAGAAGTCATGCAAACTGGCACTTGGCAATTTAAATAAGTTACAAGCAGCAATAGTGATCAGATTAATTGAAACCATTTTAACCTCTGAGACACTAGTGTATTTCCTGTAGAGTTGCTCTGTGCATACACTAGTACAAACGAGATGAGAGTCTTTCTATAAGCATGAAAGAATTAATTTGGCTCTTGGCATGCTTGAGCCAACTTCAAGTAGAAGAAATGTCAGCATCTAATCAGACACAGAGCCAGAGGGTATGGGATTCTCCAAATCTCATCTCTGATTCAGCGTTACCCTTTTCGCAGAAAGGGCACAGGAACCAAGACTTTTAATCAGAAAGGTTGCCTTACTATCTTGCATCACTCAGAGATCCCACAAGACAAATACCTAGGCAGATCTTTCCATTTTCCCAGGGACAGAGGGGGAAGACTTGGGAATGACCACCTCCTGTGTCCTGAGGAACAAGGCTCTTCATTCCTTCACAAATATATTTACAAGGAACCTATATTTTATCCTTTGAAGAAAACTTGAGCAAACATTTTATCCCTTTAGCAACTTGTTAATTTTCATAGCATAAAGTCACTAGGAATCCTGTGCGAATATTTCTGAGTAATTGTCTACTGTTCAATGAAAATCTGATGCTATATCAATAAATAATCTTTATGGTTTACAGATTAATTTTGAACAGCAAACATATTTTATACTTCCCTCTATCCTAAATATCTGTATAAAGTCTGAATTAAAGTCCGGTTTTTAAATTTCAGGAACCTGTAGCATTCATGCTGCTTAAATGTTTTTCAGGGCAGTTAAGACAGCAATTAACACCACATCTTCTTGCATCCTTTGGAGGCCGCAGTCTTTTTTGCGCATCATGTAAGTTGAAAACATTTAAATGTGAAATTATAGTATGATCAAATAGGTTCTCATTTATTTAGGTTAAGTTCATGTAGCATAGTCAGTGTAATTTCTCCTTGGATTGCAAAGATTATTACTTAAAACATTACAGTTGAAGTAGTCCTAAGTAGTAGTGTTATTTTTTGAGATATATCAGTAGTTTAGTAACTCTTATTTATCAAATATGGAAATACACTGTTTATTAGGTCTAAAAAAAATTCCTTAAAAATACACATAAACTCCAAACTGAATGGATTTGTTGCTTTAGGTGCATTCTGCTGCATAATACAAATATTTCTGAAATATATGACAATGTTAGAGCACACTGGTGGTCCTTCCCTTCTCTACAATATATTCAAGAACACCCAAAAATAGCTGAGTGAGGACTAAAAAAACCCCAATAAATTCACAGTTTCACACAGAAAGGATGAACCCCATTTGCTGGGACCAAAATGCTGCTGGGCAGTGCTGTCCCTCATTAGCACTTCATACACGGTAGAATTGCTCCAATATTTCTCCAGAAGCCAACACAACTGCTGAAAAATATTAGTAATTTTATTTATCAACTGAAAAATTACCCATCCTTGATGTCTGTACTGTCTAATTGCCTGAGATGAGTTTTTCCATTCTCAGTCTGTGGTAGGTTAAACTTGGCTTGAGGAGAGTTGGAGAGACAGTCTTGGTGCTGTGCCAGCACTGCTCAGTAGTAGCCAAAACATTGATGTGTTATCAACATCATTCTAGTTAAAAATACACAGCACAGCATTATGAGGGCTGCTGTGGGGAAAGTTAACTCCATCTCCACCTGACCTAATCACAGTCCCACAAAAAAAACCAACCCTGTGGTTAATGGATCAGGAATGTTTTCTTTTTCTGTTTCAGGAATGGGTTGGCTGGAAAAGGCAACTGTGACCTACTAATTAAAAATAACAGGAGAGAGGCAGATCCATTAGCCATATCAGAAAATAGCTAGAGAACTACAAGTAGCTGTCTTAAAATATAATGGAGTAAAGGAGGCTTGCTTTTCTGGTCAGCCATGACCATTATGTCCTCTTCAATCAATACCACCATGAAACATGTGCTAGCAGCTCACCATGTGACCTAAAGGTCCTGGAAATTTAAGGAGAGAGACTTACATTTTTTCCTCAACAGAGAAGACTTCAGAACTGTATTCTGGTAGATTTTATCCTTCTCCCCATATCTTACCCTTATGTCTCCTCATTTCTGAGAACAGCAGGTTACGCTAAGGAACAAGCAGTCATTCACATAAGTTGATACCTTGCATTTAGTGTCAAGAATTTTTTCAGAAAGTGCAAGAGTAGAAACAACCAGATGGGAAGGGGAGGATGCTCAGTGAAGTAGTTCTCAGCTCTTCCATCTCAGCATCCCATTCCAGTTCAAGGATCTTAGGAACTTTAAATTCTGATCTGCATTCAATTACTTGTTTTTTAATTGGTCACCACTACACCTCTGGACAGGAACTGTAATCTTCACATGTATTGTACCCATTCATTGACCAGATGCTCAAGAAAAGCTCTGTGACTTTGTTTTTTCATGGCCTTATTGCCTTTTTCCTTCTTAAATGACCTATCAAACACTAACTCTGTAGCAAAGGTCATACAAAGTCAACCAATTTCATTCTCGTTCAGGTTAAAAGTTTATCTTCCATTTACTGTAGCTGCTCCTGACAGTTTGTTCTTTAACAAATGGTTTGATACTTTAAATATCTACATAGCTTCTCTCTGACAGGTGGTGTCTTAGTTTATAAGTACCAGAGAACAATATCAGCAACTACAAAGTTACCAGAACAGGACCCTTCCATTTGAAAGGGACCTCATGGCACAAGTGGCCTTAAGATTAATTATTTCATTTTTTAAAAAATCCTCATCCTTCTAGCTACATACAATTTTTGTCTTCCCACCCCTTCAGCTCATTATATTTAGTTAATTTCATCACCTGCCTCTTGGGGAGAGGCAGATACATTTCGTCATCTTCCTTCATTTTCTCCCCTCGATCACTCCTTCTCTTGACATCTGACTTTGTTGTCTTTGCGTCAAAGAACATAAACTTCTGTATTTATAAGACACTTTTGTGTCTTATCACATAAAGATAAGAGATATGTGCCATCTCATTAATGGAACTAAACAAAGAACTTCAACATGCAGATAGGCCATGCAGATAGGCCCTCACTCAGTGGCATTAGTGAAATCAGGCATTCACTTGCCTTCTTGAAGACTGGTGAGAAATCAGTTGACTTTCAAGTTCTTACTCTGCAAGACTAAATATAGCCGTACAAATGAGTTGTTTAGAAGTCTGGCAAAAAAATTAACCACAAATGGAATATAAAATATTACACTTGCTTCCATCACCATAGTGCACAAGGTATACAAACTAGACTTCTTTTCAGAGAAGTGATTTATAAATATGATCTAGCAAAGTCCAAACAAGACCCTAAATTCTAGTATAAAAGAGGTGTAAGTATTATACAGTTGGTGATCACTTGTGTTTTGGTCCTTTGATTTCACTGCTATTAAATATTACCAAAAAACAAATCTCAGAGAATGTGAAATGCAATCAAGTTTTTTAATACGGTACAGCAACAATGCAAAGCACATACAAAGACCACAAAATTCTTTTTGCCATAACTATAAAGGAAAAAAAAAATTAAAAACCCAAATCAGTGGCTCTTCTACTTTTTCCATTTGAAATGAATTGGTATTGTTACCAGCCTTTTTGTTAGATTTCTCTTTCATAAAAGGTTTTTCTCATATTTTCTCTGAAAAGAGCTGAATAAAAGATCACAGAGAAAATCTTTCCCATAGACAATGAAGTTTAAATCCATTGTTTAACAAGAGAAGCTATGAAGGAGACTATTCATTCTGAGCAGACAATAACAATTGAAATTATTCTCATAATTCAGTTATACTACAAGATGGATCTGTGGTAGCAACATGGGAATAGGAATTCGGACACTTGATTTCCTTTTGTGCTCTGCCACAAAACCCCATTATAACGCTTCAAAAATAGCAATCATAGTTTCTCAAATAATTGAATATACTAGCCAAAAGTTAGGCATCCGGACAGGATTAGCATGACATACTTAAACTGACATTTTGTTTGATTTTTGTGTTTCTGTGTGAGCACAATTCTCAACCCATGGGAAAAGATAGGCAGACATCTCAAGATATGTATGCTATAGAAATATTCGATATCACTTGCACGATCAGGTTTCTATTTACTCTGGAGCTCAGTTTCCTCTTATACAAGACAGAGGAAAAAGACTGCTTAAAAGTAGTATCATGAGATTCTTCACAGAAGCGTTTTGTATTTTGAAGAATATTGTATGTACTTTGTGTACGAACAGAGGTTTACAAAAAAATAAGCCAAGGCCAGTTAAATCAGTTTACATTCAAACAAGTTTTTTCACTTATTTTATGTTCCATGGGAACCTAAACATCATTTTTACCTTTGCCATAACAATTATTTTCAAAGTCTTAAATATTGATTACATACTCATACAACACACTAACAGACACAACCACACACAGGAAAAAAAAATCACAGAAAGATAAATTCTATCCTAAGAGATAATTAAAACCTCATTTGACTCTGTGGTGTGCTGGTACAAGGGCACACTTCCCTATAGGGACAAAGATGAGATTGTCCCAGGACCCATGTCCAGAATATAGCACCAACTTTATAAACCTTGTTCTCACTCCAGGCTTTATCCAGTTAGTCCCAGTTAACTCCTCAGAACTTCCTTTCATCTCTCTTACCCTACCTAAAGTCTTCTTTTCCTGCTACTCTCTGAAATTCTTCCACACTTAGTAGCTTTAAGGGATTTTTTTTTCTCCAAGTGAACTTGTGTACCATTGAGAAACAGTATAATTTTTGCTGCTACTTGAGAAATCAGTGAACCAATTTGACATATTTTCAAAGATCACCTCATGCAAATATCTTGCAATGAACATTTCAATCAAAATGGCAAACATTTGATAAAATTATCAGTAATGAAATATATAGTGTTTCGATGGGGATCTAGAGAGAGCCTCAGAAGATGGCCTTTTTATTAGCTTTGCCTAAAAACTTGGTAGTTTAAATAAATAGTGGGCTTTTTTTTCTTCAGCTTTGTTTTATCTTTTTCTCTAAATAGGAAATATACTTGCAGAAAGACACAACTAATGTTAACAAGAAAATTACTATGTTTCTGAAGTTTTGTGGACAACTTTATGTAATCTGAGATAAAATACTGCTTTTTTATCCATAGAATACTAAGCATATGGTTAAAAAATGGAACAGACAGGACAGTGGTTTGCATTCAGCCCTACAGGTTAGTATGAGTAATTTCGGTAGAACATTATTGGTTTGTCTTGTTAAATCCTTTAGGGCTCTTCCCTAAGAGCTATTTGAGTTGTTTTACCAAGTAATTTGGCTTTAGAAAGGTTTCCTCTTAGTAGGTAATTACTCCTGTATTTTCCTGTTAGCCAGCTGTCCACATCTAATGCCCAGTAGAATGTAAATTTTAACAGCCCGTAAGACATTGATGGAGTGGTTCCAAATTCAGTAAAGTTTGGTCATCAAATGGCCCAGTAGAATAAGTGCAACTCCTCTTCTATCAAGCTAAATACTAAATTAATTCAGAGTAACCACTTTGATAATCGAGCCACAAACATTGTTAAAATCCAGCTTCAGGATTACAAAAAAATTATTCCATTTTCAACAAACAAAGGTAAAATTCCTTAGAGTGCTTTCCACATACTGCATGTAGTCGAAGTTCACCCTCCTCACTTCCTTGTAGTTTTGCTATAAAAAATAACAAATAAACCTGCTCTGAGGTCTTTCTGTTGTAGGAACCCATTAACAAAACTCAGGTATCTCTCCTGCTTGAACAAGTCTTTCATATTTTCAGCTATTGGCCCTAGCAAAGATCCAATGGATAATATAAGTCAACCACTCGATAGCTACCTGCTGTTACATGTCTGATAGTAACAATCCATCAGCTTAGGGGTCTGAGGGGTCTGATAAATTTTACAAAACCACACTGGCCTACACGAAAGTATAACTTGGAAGGAGTTTAGTTAAAACATTTCACTAGGTGGTGTGAGAAAGTCAAGCAATATTAAACTTGCTTATATTAAGTCTTGTTATATTCTTTAAGAAAAAGCTGTAAGATAAGACACCTTGCTTTACGCTATAAATCATAAACCTTTCAAGAACTTTTATAACTATTTTAGGTTAAGCCGAATAACTGTTAACAGCTGTTCACAGCTGTTAACAGCTAATACATAAAGAAGACATTGTAAAAATTATTGGTCCCCACCACTTTGATTCTCTAAGTGCTAAATGTAATGTTATTTCCTTTCTTAAAAGGACATCTATTGAGGAAGAAAAAATGAGTACAAGGGAAGCATATACTTGCTGGCTTTGTAGACAGAAACCAGGATAAATATATATATGAAGAAACAGAAGACTAAAAATTAGACCTGCATATAGAACATCCACATTGCTCTTATAAACAAGCTACGTTATTTCTTCAGGCCTGATTAACATGTTTCAAAAATTTATTCTGGAATGATATAATGATCAACTGAAAAATGCATTGCCACACATCTACAAAAAAATCTACTATTTCTGGTTTCAGAAACAACCTATTTAGTCCCAAATGTTTAAATGGGGATGCTTTAGAAATTAAGCTTATGAAACCTTGAATACTTTATAGTCCAAACTGTCAAGAGTGTTATTTAAAGGGTGATGAGATCTGCTCCTTCAGAGGCCAGCTTCTTGAGTTTCACTGGAGAATTTCCTTCATAGAAAAAATTGTGTTTAGCAATTAGATTTATCTTCTGAATAGGACAGTGGTTTGAACTTTCTGGAAAAGGATAAAAAAAACCCCAACATCACACTGTTAATTTATCATATTGGAAAGATATTGTGACAATAAAATATAGAAATGGTCAATAGAAGGCTAGACTCCGTCACAAGGGAATAAACAGCATTCAGCATCTAATTATCTGGTATTTAAAATAATTTATCATTTCATAACACAAGTTCAGCAATGCACAAGCTCAGAAAATAAAAATACTTTTTTTGTGGAGAAAGCAATCTGCTTTTTCTAGTCATTTGCCACCCTAATTAATATAAAGGAAATTCTGTGGATCCTTAATCTTATGAATAATCCCTTTGAGTCTAGCCAGGTAAGAGAAAGATAAGAGTAGGACCTTATCTCCCTTCCAGATGTTTAAATGAACAGTTTCTAAAAATAAAAATGCTATAGTATTCCCTAAAGCACTAGTTATTTCTGATAATGCTGTCTATCATTTCTTCACCATTCATATGTAATGCCATCATATCAGACACATGCCAATGAATCAACTCCACAGCACACAACATGGATTACCACACATACACTTAATTAGCCAAAATGGGCTCATGCATGTTTACTAGATAGAGTAGATTATAAAACAGGCATGTGGAAAATAACCTTTAAGATCCACTCTTCTGTTCCCCAAACAAGGTCACTTAGTCACTTGGAGAAGAATGAAATTTTCATGGGTATTAGAAATAAACAGATGTGACAATGGGAAGATACTGTGCTTCAAGGAGTCATAGTGCCCTTTAGCTGCTATGTACAACTCATACCAATGATGTAATGAGCGAAGCAACACTAAAGTGGAATGAAAAAAGTGCCTGTTGGCAACCACAAAAATGAAAACCATCCTAGGTTTTTAGGTACAGAGAGAAATAATCTCAATTTCTCACTGAATATAAAGCACTACAAGTAAGACTGTAACCCAAGAGAAGCTGCCTTTTTTTTTTTCCCTCCATGCAGCTGGCAGCAGTATAGATAGGTTTCTGTCTGTAGAGAAAAGATTAATTTTGCTGTTCCCACTGCCAAATCAAAAGCACAAGTAGAGGCAAAAATTACCTTCTCTCTTGGAATAGGGAGCCACGAAACAGTTTGAATGACTCCCCGTATTCTGGTTACTTGGTAGCCCCCAGAAGACCAAATCTTTGTTTTGGCCCAGGCATGCAACAGTAAGCAGTCCGCCCTTGCAGCACAAGAAGGAGATCTTCAGTGTTTTCCCAACTGACCACAGAGTAAACAGGAGGTGCTGCTGTCAGGAGCTATTGTTTGCAGCAGGAGCTGGAGGCAATGGCGCCAATTACTACATGGTTGCTCCCACTGAGGGGCTAAATTTCAACCAGAGAGAACAATTCCTGAAGGATGGCTCCTCCTCTGTGCACAAGGCTGGACTCAGCCAACTTGCTCCAAAAGAGGGTTGTGCACGTTCAGCAGTTCATCCCCACATTGGTGGATATATGCTTCCATCCACCTTATTATATATAGCATTAAAGAGATTGAGCCACCCTCCCTACAGAGAAGGACTTTGGGGTCATTATGGTCACCATAAATAACATTCATTCTCTTTAACCAGTAGTGGCAATACTTAGAAACTCCATGGTGTCAAATGTTGTTTAAAATAACAGTTCTCATTCATGTTTATCTGTACCTCTTCCCTTACCCAACTACAAATCAAGTACTTGTATGAATGGAAATTTATTGTAAATTATGGAAGAGTTGAAGGTAATTATTATTATGTTTTCCACTGCTTGCTACGCAAGCTGGTGGAGAGAGACAAGAAGGGCAAGAAAAAAAATCCTCTATCATTATAATAGCAATTGATTCTCATGAGTATAGTTCTTTATGAAAAATAGAACTATATTTGTGGTTTAAATGGTCCATGCCATTCACATGCCACAATGGGTGGCATTTGGCTTTTTAGAAAAAGAAAGAGGGTAACTACTTCACAATACGGAAAATAAATTTCAATTATTAATGTCTATTTGTATTTTACTAAGTGTTCTATAGCCAGAAATCTCATTGCAGTTCTGAGACAAGAGTCCATTTTTTTTTAAGTCTCTTTTCAGTCCATTTTGAACCATAAGTATAACTATTTATTTAGATTACACTAGGAATCTATCAGTAATACTGAGTGGCTGCAGCAAACTGCTGGTAAAATGGAGGTTGAATGAGCCCTTCTCAACCTTCATTTTGCATGTGTGATGTCTCTTTATTGCAGTCATTTATCATTTTTTACCTTTCAGACAGTATTATAGAGGGTAATTACATGGTAGTTAAATTGGTAGAAATTAATACATTTCTCCTTCCAAGAAAGGTTCTTTTCTGTTTTGAATCTACCATACAGTGTAAAACACAAGCTTCTGTGTAACAAATTGGATACTGTGAAGTAGTATATGCAATAAAAGTGATTAACACCACGAAAATAGGGTGACTTCATTTTGAGACAGATGTAGAAACATTTCATATGTTAGATGTTAAATACTGTAGGATTCTCATATTGAATAATTTGAACGCCTAAGGAGTTTTACTTTGTATTGCAAATTATAGTCATTAAAATGCTCTTGGAATAGTCTCCTTAATATTAACTGAGCATTCCTCATTACCCAACAAGCAAAATGATTACTTCTGCTGAGTTTCTCTTTCATTCCTCAGATCCAGCAGTCTTTAAAACACAGTAAAAATCTCCATGAAACCTTCAAGATCATCAAGTCCAAACTGTCAGCACTACACTACCATATCCTCTAAACCATCTCTCGAAGCACCACATCTACCCATTTTTTCAACAGCTCCAGGGATGGTGATTCCACCACTTCAATGCTTTACCAAACTTTCGGTGAAGAATTTTTCCCTAATATCCAATCTGAACTTTCCCTAATGTAACTTGAACCCATTCCCTCTTGTCCTGTCATTAGTTATTAGGGAGAAGAGACCAACACCTGCCTCACTACAACCTCCGTTCGGGCAGCTGTAGAAAGCAATAAAGTCTCCCCTCAGCCTCCTCTTCTCCAGGCTGAATAGCCCCAGCTCCCTCAGCCTCTCCTCATAAGATCTGTCCTCCAGATCCCTAATGAGCCTAGAAAGCAAAACATATTTCTTATGTAAGTGTGTAGAGTTTTAATCTTACTTCCACTCGTTAAAAAACTAAGAAATTTGCAGAGTTGATATCTAATATTGAAATAGCTAATAATTCTGATTTTAAATACTTCCTCTTACACAGCACTCCAACATTGGCATAATATAACACAAACAATGTTCTTTAGCTTGGAGGCAAATAATCCCATTTGCAATTCTAATAGTATCAGGGATGAGTTTTGATTCTTGATCTTGATGATAAAATTAGTTTTCACTTTGAGAAAAATATATGCATTTTGTAAGAGCATGTTCTAAGATATTTTTATGCAAAGACACCACATATTCAAGGCCATGGGGTCTTTTGTTTTGATACCTAAAGAATGTGATCTCAAAGAAGTTATATACAAACTATTAATAGGGTGCACTGATACTGTGAAACAATGACTGGTCAAATAAAGTAATTCGGAGGAAGCTAGGTTTGAGTGTACTATGGTACTTCATTGTAATAACAGTTAAGCATTGCATTACCCACAATATACATGGATTGGACTGGAAGAGTTGGAAGATCTTTTCAGTCATATGCAACAGAAAAAAGGAGTGAGATTTCTTCCACTTAAAAAGAAAAGATCTAAATGCAATCTTATTAATATATCAGTTGGTTGTAAATAAATGTAGGGAAGCGTAATGCACATCAATACTACTCTTAGTTCTTTTAGATTTTATAGTCCTAGGGATGAATATTTATAGCTTTTATTACTAATGTATCTAACATATGCACCGAAATATTTTAATTGCTAAAAACAAAAATAAAAAATGTCCTACAAAAATAATTAGAGGAAAATCCAACAGCATCCCCTCTCTGCCTTTAACATTAAACTTGTTGAAAAAATAAGACAGTCACTGGTCACATAGAAGATGCAGAATCTTTAACGTTTTAGAAACCCTTATGAAGCTTTTTTCTCCTTGCTACAAATCAATACCAGTTAGCAAAGTAGTAGATTGGGTAAAGGGGCAAGTTTGCCTAGCAATTTAGAACATGTCTATAAAGTGAATGAATAATCTAGACTGTGACATAAAGCCTTAGAGAACAATGAAAATCAATAATGGAATACTGTGCAAATGTGAGCAAAATAACAAAAAAAAGGGGGACCACATACGGTACAAACAGCAGTAGGCACTCAACTCAGGGAAATCTGGATTCGTGTCAATGATCAGCAAAGGCTTGATACTTTAATTTTCAAGGGGACCTGTCAGTATCCTCCATAGTAATCTACACTTACTGAACTAAATTTTAGTGGTCTTTCTTACTGAACATCTGATTCTTCAAATATTACTAGTGCTACCAGAAAGCTTATCACTTCTCCAATTACCACACGTCTGTGCAATAAAAAACTCCACAGGATTATAAAGAACTATGTCAGAAAAATTAGAGTTATTAAGTCTTATTGTCCACAGCTATGTACAAAAAGGAGAACAGATAGTCTTGAATTTCTAACTGAAAATCAACAACTAATAAGGAAATATTTTAGCCTGTTGAAATCTGGGAAAACAAAACCATATGATTATTTCTTTATTCCCTGGTAGCATAAAGAAATGCATTTCTAAACAAGAATATTGATTTTTGTACACTTGCTGAAGTTATTTTTTGGAATGTTTTCTTTAGCAGTCTGATGTATATCAGACTGAAGAACTGCTGATTTCTAGGAAACTACTCAGGAGTAAGGGCTAAGCAAATAGGTATTTGTAAACGCTTTAAAAATTACTGATATTTAAAGATATATAAGGCCTTATTATGTGGAGAGTTATGGTTGCATACACAGGACTACACTTAGCTAGTTTGTAAATTACTCTTGATTTGCATCCTGTTCCCTTGCATTTTTGAGTTATATATGGACTACTGAAGAATCAAAGATAATCTTCAGATTTAACTTTTTCTTCTGCTACATTTCAGTCCTTCTGATGGGGGGTGGAAAAAGAAAACCTCAAACACTTTATGGGCTCTTGTTTACATTATTATGAAGAGTTTGCTAACCTTGCAACAAAAGTTCATTTTATTCTCTTTTCTGTGTAGTTGAAGGTAGTAGCTATTACTATGTTGTTCAAGTTAATAGAATGTCCTAAGGTCAATATTTTGTGATTTGTAGATATTTTTGTGTACTCCAGTTTACAATGGATTTTTTATTATTTTTGCATTATACACTTCCTTCTCCCAGCTTACTCCACGAAAATTTTGATGGACATTATTTCTGTGAAGGTAATTGTTTTGCTTACTGGGTTATTTGGTTGGGGTTTTTTATCTGGGAAGTCTGTCCATGTCTTAAAATGAACTTGCACATTTATTTTCTTATTTGTGAATGCATATTTTACTTTTATTTTTCCTCTTCTTCCACAGAAAATTTATGTATGCAAATGTGTGATGCCAATGGAGACATTCCACAAATACATTATTCTAGACAGGACTAATCTATTTTCTAAACTCTCTCTGAGGGACATACTTAACTATTAAGGTTACACATACTAATTTCCTAGTAGTTTCTGCCTGCATTGGAAAATGCAAAGAAAAGGGGAGAGAGGTGGTGTCAAAGGCAAAGAGTTGTTAAACTGGTTACCACAGTATTTAACAAGGCATCTTATACACGGAACTTTCACATGTCAAATAATTGTTGCTGCTTCTTCATGAGTCATCTCCTAACTCCACTAACTCCATTGCTAAATGTCAACACATAAATAGAAGCATGAGCCTACCATAGACCCAAATCATCTTTCTTTGCCTCAGTATCTACAACTGAAACTGATATTTGACTTCATATCTTCCCTTCCCATTTGATCAGGATACACAGTTTAAGATTTTTGGAAAGAGACACTGCTTAAGCTGTATCCAAATATGAAATAAAAAAAGGAAGAGTTTCCAGAGTTTACACATTTCTGTTGAAAAAATAATTGATAAAATAGAAAAAAGTTTATCTGCCTTTTCAATGGATAATTGAGGGTGTCCCATCAGACATTACAAGACTATGCATGTCTTAATTGTACCTCTACCCCAGGGACTACTTAAGCATTCAGAACTCAAACAAATTTTACATAGACAACTCTAGATTTGCTTTCACTCCTTGTGGTGGCTTGACCCTGGCTGGAGGCCAGGTGCCCACCAAGCTACTTTATCATCACCCTTAGCGGGAAATGGGAGAGAAAATATAATGAGAGGCTCATGGATTACAATAAGGACAGGGAGAGATCATTCATCAGTTCCTGTCACAGGTAAAACAAACTAAATTGCAGAAATTTAATTTAATTTAATACAATCACAGAGTAATGAGAAATCAAACTAAATCTTAAAAACACCTTCTCTCCACCCTTCCTTCCTAGGCTTTATTTCACTCCCAAGTTCTCTCCTTCCTCACAAGCAGTGCATGGGGACAGTGAATGGGGGTTGCCACTCTTTCCTATTCAGGGGAAGACTCTTCACACTCTGCCCCTGTTCCAGCCTGGATTTCCTCCCATAGCAGACAGTACTGTACAAACTTCAATATAAGTCCTTCCCACGGGCTACAGTTCTTCATAAACTGCTCCAACATGGGTTCCTTCCATAAGGTGCAGTCTTTAAGGAACAGGACTGCTTGAATGCGGGTCCTCCACAGGATCACAAGTCCTGGTCTCAAACCTGGGCTCCTCTCTCCAGAGGTCTTTCCAGAAGCCTGCTCGAGGATGGGCTTCTCACAGGGCCACAGCCTCCTTCAAGTGCATCCACCTGCTCCAGCATGGATTCCTCCATTAGCTGCAGGTGGATATCTGCTCCACCATCAACCTCCATGGGCTGCTGGGGGACAGCTAAGGTTTTTTGCTCCACAATCAAGTTCCATGGCTTCAGGGCAATTTCTGCTCCAGTGCCAAAGCATCTTCTCCCCCTTCTTCTTCACTGACCTTGTCTGCAGAGTTGTTCCTTACAAATTCTCACTCCTGTCTCCACTGCTGCTTTTCCCCTTCTTAATGATGTTATCCCAGAGGCACAACTATCATTGCTGATAGAGCCAATGCCAGCTTGCTCTGCAAAAGACCCACCAAGGCTGAGCCTATCAGACGTGGGAGCTCCCAGAAGCCACCGCTGTAGTCCCCCAAGTCATACAAACCCAATATGCTAGTGAGGAGGACAAGATAATTCCCATGGACTCAGGTGACTCCATTTGAACAGGGACCTCTCTGAAGTTCTGTCTTTAATTCTTAAGATCCATTTTGGTGGAATAAAATGAGGATCTCATCCTTTAAAAGACCAGAGCTGTAGAAAAAAAGTAGCTAGTAACAGCATCAGGATTAAAGTATGCATACATCTATTTATGTATATATTCATCAACTAGCATATTATTTTTCCCCGAAGCAATGTGGTAAGATTTTGTTGCAGAAAAAAACCAGAAATGAGTGAAATAACCTTGTTTTCTTTCTCTCTTACTCTGAACACATGTGTGCACATGCACACACACACATAGAAATTAAACAAAAACAATAAAACTCCAACAACAAAGAAAGGAAAAGCAAATACACCACAACTCTTTTTATTGTGCCTTTAGAAATAAAGTCTAGGCAGAAACTATTTCTCAAAGAAAGTGCTGTACTTTTCTTCTGTTTCCAAAGTTTGTTTCTTTTATCTCAGCAAAACTATAAACATAGAGGACATTACAACTCAATAGGCTTTGGAAAGATAAGCTTTTTCAATTGCCAGCAATGCCCCCTTTTGACACAGATCAATTCTGCCTTCCAGTTCTAAAGGTGAAGGAACTGCAGCACTTCTCCCTGAAGCCATCTTTTTATAGCTTCACATGGCAGCCCGCTTCCATTTTCACCAAGCAAAACAGAAGAATCGAAAGAGTCCCCTGGTCCAGCATCCCTCTGAATGGGAGCAGCCTACATTCTAGCTCAGCCCTGAGCAGACCCAGGCAGCTGTACTAGCAGACTGTAAACAAATATGGCTTGCTAACAAGCAAGCCTAGGGGATTATTTGTGCAGAATTATAACTAAATGACTGTTTGACCCAAACCAGATAGCATCTTTCTGTGGATAAAGCAGACAAAAAAAGTACTCATTACTGACCAGGTAATGCCTCTCTTTCAAAAATGTATAATACCTTGTTAAATGAAAAGGCAACTACTGATGATATAGCTGAAGAAAAACAACTAGCCATGAGGATGCAGAAAGCCTACCAGCTTAAGCAAAAAATTCAGAGAAATACAGGTTGTGTCTAATAGTCACCACTATGTAAATAAAGCTAGCACAGAAATGCTACTATAGATTACAGGAAGAGAGTTATTCACCAACACAACACTCAATTTAAATTACACTAGAGCTGGACATTTCATTACGCCTCTGTTAACTCCCACTATGATTTTTTTTTTATTGTAGCTATCTGGCAGCTTTTTTTCCCCATGATTTGCACATAAAGAATATAAACCAGAAAACTTTGCTCAAAAACACACACACAAAAAAGTGGACTCTTTATGTAGCAGCTTTAGCCCCAGAAATCATTCATAATGACATCTGGTTATTTTTGTCCTTCTCTCTTTCCAAATGTGCATGGTAAATCTTAGGCATGGCTAAATTGCAGCCAATGCAAAGGTCCTTTTATATTCTGTCTTTGGGTTAGAGATTTCTGCTTTAACTACAGTAATTTAAATCAGATATTTCTATGTTAGGATCTTACAGGTTAGATAAAAATGTAGTCCTATAAATCACAGAAAAATATCACATGTGCCCCTTTGTTCAGTACTGGTAATTGGAAAATTTCTTCAACTATTTTATAGGCGGTTAGGGCATTTATGTGTCACCCTTGGTCACATCAGGGTCTGTTTTTTATTACAAGGAAGTAAGAAAATATCCGTCAAAATGTAAAAAAAAAATCCTTCAAAAAAAATCACAATTATTAACCCATTCAATAAACATCAGGTAATTGACATTTTCTGTCTACATTTCTGAAAGTATAGACACTTCTACTGACACCTAAATGTAATGTTCTAGGGGAAGAAAAAAAAAAAATCAAACCTAAATAAAACCCCACACCTTATCCTTGAAGTGAAAATATCTGCTTTTGTCTGCAGATGGGTAGCTGTAATCTCCTATCTTCCCACAAATCATTGACCTACCTGGGCACAACCATTTTAAGCAACTAGGGATTAAAGTCTATTAAATTTATAGGACAGGTTATAAGCTCTTATCTCATACTTGTCGTGTAGTATCACTAGGTCAGTCACTGCATATCTAAAGTGCTTCAAAAATGTACTCTTTTTCTCAGCATGGCTTCCTTCTCCATGGAGAATAAAGAAGTTTTCTTCTTTTATTTTATTTTTTTAAACAAAACATTAAAAGTTGCAATAAATTAGACGACATACATTAAATGGACAATTCACATATTAAAAATGTAAAATGCAATAGAGAAGAAAAAAATTAAGAACAGATAATAAGGAACTAATATATTGGTAGACAACAATACTTTTAAAATTAGCAAATTGTGTAGCTTTTCCTGCTTTCTGTCTCTACTGTACTTGCAATGTAGAACAATACATTTTAGCTTTAGGTGACAGAAAATTTATGCTGCCTTTGCAAATTAGTCAATCAAGTAAAAATTTCAAATCTCACTGCTCTTCATCAGGCTGTTTCAGTGAGATCTGAATTTTGCTGACTTCAATTAACTTTGGTTTCTAATCAAGAGAAGCAAATTTTAACATAATTTAGAAGCAATATTTCAAGAGAAAGTAACATTTTCTACTTTGATATGATTTCAACATGTAGTTATATTTTATGAAAAAAATAGTGTCATTTCATAGATCAGATCATTGTGATAGAA
Organism: Zapornia atra; assembly: GCA_013400835.1. Lineage (NCBI taxonomy): Eukaryota > Metazoa > Chordata > Aves > Gruiformes > Rallidae > Zapornia > Zapornia atra. The sequence goes on along the minus strand of VZTU01019869.1, from coordinate 14,923 downwards.
ATAGCTAAACATTTAACCTGAAATTTCTGTTGAGAAACACAAGGCAATTAGCATTGTTTGAATTTAAAATTATGTTTTTAAATTATAAAAATGTCCTGTGTCATTTTGGTTTGTTGAAGTTTTTTTGTTCTGTTTTGTTCCTCACATCTCCAATGCTATTTTTTCACTTGTACAGAATCTATCCCTAAATGTATACCTTGAACACATTCATGATTATAAGACAGCCCCAACTAAGCTACTTTGTGAGGTGTGTTCAGACTTTTACATGCAAGCAATTAACTACAGCTTACTGTGTTACTACTTTATGAGAGCACCTCTATTTCTGGTCACATGGAATCTACCATCCCACAGCAAGCATAAAGGGAAACATGTTCATACGGATCATGGTGAAAGCTTGTAATAAAAGCTCTCAGTTTTAAGGGATTTTAGGAAGTGTGAGAGTGTGCATGTGTATATCAATCTACTAGTCTGTATCTCCGTGTCCTTCCTGCAGCAGACACAGAGATGCAGCATGACCTGTGTCCTGTAAAGAATGAAATACAGCGTTCATCTACCTTATAGGAAAGGTAAAACCATCTACATTTAATGAAAGAATAAACAGGAAGCCAAGAACTGTCTTCTTTCAGAAAAGTTGACTTTTTTTAAAATCACACTAGTAGTTGAGGTTTCATATTGTTAGGAAACAGAATAACAGGCAAGTTTTTATGAGAAAGAAATGATTTTTAGTCTAATTTGATTTTAAATGCCATGATTTTCAGTAGGCAATTAGTTTAAGCTAGAAGTTTAAAGCTTTTTTTCGAGGTAATTGATCAATATTCAGGGTATTATAAATGCATTCTAAGGCTGAAGAGACTAGACATAAGATCACTTTCTTTTTTCTACCTGTGTAGCAGTCATCTTTTTACCCAAAACATATCTTCTTTAAAAAGTGGAACACCAAATGAGTAAAGTATTGTGATTTTTTTCTTTTGGTGTTTAACATTTAGTTTCTCGTCCTAAGAGACCTAATCCTTATGCTTAATGTGAGGTTACTGACCTGTGTAAGGTGAAGCATGACTGTCTTTATGGAATTAGCGTTTTGACCTGTACAATTGCTGTTCCTGGAATAAAACAGTCTTTCTCATAATCTTGTTTTCAGAAATGTTAATGGAAAATATAGTCAATTACTTGCCACACCCTACACTCACACTGAAACTACATAACCTTGATTATATACTAATTAATAAAACGAAACTATAGCACTTGCTCAAGAAATTACAAGAAGCAATTGTACATCATGCATAGAAGTTTTGCAATGGTTTTGCCTGAAATAATTCAAAGAAATTAACACTAGGGCAGCTAAGAAAACTAAAGGAAACATAGCATCTGAGTGATACTTAGGATTTTGTGACCTCTTTCTGGACCTGACAGATGACAGACCCAAGAGCATGCTGGCTTTATTTCATTCCCTACAACCACCTTCGGTGATGTCATATGGTCTGACAACAGATATTAGATTTTAAACTACTGAATCATATTATCTCTCTGCATACACTTTCCCGCTCTCATGTTCTTACACTGTCATGGCTACAACAATACTTCTTTTAGAACACAATTCAAATGCAATTTTTGTGCTCCCATTTTCTGCAGCATTCATCATCTAGAGTAATTAATAAGAATTTCAATGTTGAATTCAGATTTGAAGGTCTCCGTTTCCTGGCCACATGTAAAATCTTAATATCCCAAATAGACAGCTCTTCGCAAAATTAAGCAACCAGAAGTTTCAGTGTACTGAAATCCATCCATCTATATAAAATGTCTCCTGCCCCTTTGAATGCTTCAATAAAGCTGAATTCTACAGTAATTGTGCAACATTCTGATATTTTAAAATAGGAAACAACTGTATTATAATCTCTCTTCTTGGTAAACTGTGTGGAGAAATAGTGTGATTGAATGGGGATGTGGGATAGGGGTGCTGTGCAGATGGATGTGTTCCATGTGTGAGGAATAATTTCTTCTCGCCTCTGTAATGAATTTGTAATAAGGGTTTAGTTTTTATAATGGTGAAAACTGTGGTCACTTTCCATTGTTTACACTTCTGAAAATAGTATTTCCAATATCTATATAACCCCTGATATTAATCAGCAGAAGAGTGCTTAAAAATAGGCTTTAAAAAAGAATAGTTTTCAAAATTCTGTCCCATAAATTATTTAGCATTTTATATCACCATGTAGCAAGCCCCACACAGTAACATTACTTACTAACTTTTAGAAACAATGTGTTGAAATATTTAGTATATTCTGCTGTAAATAATGTAATGCATAAAACAAATACTGTTGCCTCACTGAAAGGTCTAGCATTTATTACTGCAATTTCTACATATAAAAAAATCTTAGTCATAGAAATAAAAAAAAAATTATTAGTCACTATTGTTTCAAGATTTTTCTTACAATTTATTTTAAAGTTTTTAGCTGTCTCCACAATAAAAATATGACGACTTACTTGAATTTTCCAGTAGAACATCTCCAACAGCCTTTTCAATGGTCCTTCTAAAACTGTGTCTCCCCTCCAAGCATGACTAACAGTTTATGCCTAAAAAGTATAAAAAAGTGAAAAAGTAATACTTCTCACAGTACTAATTCTTAGCTTTTGGCAGCTGGCAGTTTAAGGACTGGGTAAATTAGAGGTCACCTGTACATTATCCCACTAATAGCTTTTAATATACCTTTCTACTGAGTTTACTTAAGATCTTTTTGATCACAGTTATAGTTTTAGAGTCCTCACAATTTTCTTCACAAGGGAGTTAATTGAACTTAAGAGTTTCTCTCCACCTTCTGTTTCCTATATCCTGTTGAAGAGTGAATAGCATGCAAGCATGTAAACTCTCTTACAAGTTTAAATGCTGATGTATTTCAAAAGCCTTTCTGTCTCCTCCAATGACGATGAATTTGAGTCCTCTGTGGTTGCTCAATACTTACAACCTTTCTAGTTAAAATGTCAACCAGACTTTAACAAATTCTCAGAAGTAAATCAGTAGCTGTTTTTCCTATATGCCTTTAATAAAAATAATATATCATAAGATCTCATCAAATGCAATAGAAATTCAGCATGACAATAAATGATATTTGCCTGAATGACTTGTAAAATACAGGGGATGCTCTGCTTCCACATAAGCCTGCATGGCATTGTACGAAATCCCTTAATATGCAGTTTTACTCTGAAAAGGGGAAGCAACATACATGCACAACTTCTGCCAGCTGCCCCCTCCCTGGGAAAAATAAGAGCAAAAAGAGAGTTTGGCAGTATAGAGATGTAAATGGTCTTTGACTGGTGTAAGTAAATATTTTTTTTTCCCCTCCCAGATAAACTTTCCAAGGACAAGCGATCTGTGATCAAGAAACGGTAATTAATAAATGTTACCCATATCATCCACGTGGGTCTCAACTTACTAGGTGAGATACTTGTGGGGTTTCCTTCTATGCTAAGGAAGGACTCATTAAGCTTCACTGAGACTTTGACAGTTCAAACAACATGGACCTGTTCACGTCTGTTACCTTTCCTGTGACAGGCTTTGAAAATGCTAATAAAAGTCTGAAATGCCCATTCTGCTCATCTTTGTTCCCTGCTTCTTTGCTGTTGGGGTGATTTGGTATTATCACAATTGTCTCTTCATCAGTAAGATTTATTTTGGACTGTATAGAAATACTGCAAATGTTGTATCCTCTGTGACCTTAGCTGCCATAAAACCTCTACTGAGGTAATTTAAAGAGATCATTTTGTTTTTTTCATAATTTGCTCCATAAAGTAATCATAATTTGATTGCTACTTTCAAAAGAATAATGAAATATGCAATGGCAACTAATATGAATGAGCCATGTGTTGGAAGGGAATAAAATGATAATCATTTAAAAAGGAGGAACAATATGTTTAAATTAAAATGCTGGTCAACAGAACACAGAGCTGACATTTACAAAGGTTATGTTTGACTGTAATAAAATAAATGGCAGCTCTTTGTGTACACAGTTGTCAATTAGCATTGCATATGTGTCTCTTGGATACATTTATTTTTGCCTAATGACTCCTTATTCAAGATGCAAAAATCTATTATTAATGTTTGGTAAGTACTCCTGACTGAGGGAAATAACTAAGAAAAATAGCTGCCTTTTTGTATTAGCATTTTCTTTTCATGAGAATGCCACTAAAATGAACAAATAATACAACATCTAAAATCATCAGAATTGTTTGGAAACAGAAGAGACAATATAATAGAAATGTAGAAGTTATAAGAAAATCTTATTTACTGTAGATTCAAGTGAGGCAAGAATTATTATTTCTAAAGTTAAATGGAAACAAGGAAATATGTTATTTTTCTTCTTTGAACTTCTCATCTGTAATAGGACTGCTAATGCAGACATGATTAATCTTGAATTATAATTTTTAGTAATTGAAGACAAAAATAATTTGGGAAAAAATTCTGATAGCAATGCAACTATTTGGCTCTCTAAATGCCTAAACCTTGTGAGTGATTTATCTAATACAGAATTTTTATTTCCTTTTTGAACTTCATCAGGAAAAGAAGCTCTCCAGTTGAAACTCAGAAGGGACAGACTTTTTCTCTCTGGCATCAGTATGGAGTGTTGCTTTGCCTCAAGAGAGAATGCAAAGGAAATATGCTTGCTGCATCTCTCATTAAGCCTGAGCTTTGCTGGATGATACAGAAACCTCTGGGTAGCATACAAAGGGGCCCATTGCTAGAATCACATCCCAGTGTCAGTTTAAGTCAGATTCTTTTAATGATTTTACAGCAAGTATCAAAACCCCTTACTCTCCCTTCTAAAGAAGAATCAGGATATATGAAGTTTGGGGAAATGTGTAGTGGTGGGGTTTTTTTCCTTTTTCCCCCTTTTTTCCCCTCCCTCCACTATNCTGGGTGAATGGACTTGAAACCCGGCATGGTGGGTTGACCCCTACCAACAGTCAGACACCTGCCTGGATTCTTGCTCACTTGTCTCTTCCATAGGATAGGGAAAAAATAGAAGGAAGGCAAGAACACTTGATCATCTTAATAATAATAGTTCAATAAAGAAGGCAAAGGCTATGTGCCATAGCAAAAAGAGGATTTCATTCACCACTTCCATTGGCAGGCAGATGCCTAGACACTTCCCGAAAAATCAGGTCCTCATCATGCATAAGGGTTGCTTGGGAACACCAGCACCATAATCACAAGCATCCCCTGCTTCTTCCTCCTTTCCTCAAGCTTTTATTGCTAAGTATGGCATCATACAGTATGGAATATCCCTTTGGTCAGTTTAAGTAGCTATTCACTTTAAAAAAAAAAA
>VZTU01019868.1:0-14679 GCA_013400835.1 Zapornia atra | reverse complement strand
CCTATTTTCTCATAGTACATAATACTGCTTTACACTTAATAGTTTTACCTACACAATTGTAGCAATTCACATTATTTTAGGTTATCTGAACAGCATGACAAGGGGGGCGTGGAATAATTCTTTCTCTGCAACAAACCAGCAAAGTTATAAAAATGCTTTGCAACAATTCATCAGACTCTGAAGAGGATTTTTGCTATAAGCAATCTAGATTAATTTTTGCCTGGTTAACAGTTAGAGGTCATCTTTATGCCAAGCTGAGGTGTAAAGATAATCCAGAAGAAGTCAATACTTAAGNTAAAGATAATCCAGAAGAAGTCAATACTTAAGGATAATTTTATCACTAACAGCGTCCAGCAGCACTGCTCATCTGGACAAAAAATAGAGTTTTCTGAGACATTTAAAGTTCCATGACTCCTGTCTGCTTTCAAAAAAAGCAAATAAGCTAAATCCCATACTGCCTTAAGACTAACAGGCAAAGGAGAATCAGTATCATTTGCTAGGATACAAAAAGTGTAAAAGTCATCAGTAGAATCATATTCTTATACTGTGTGACACTGTAGAATTTAGGATTCGTCCATCCTACTCTTCCCCAAAAATCCCCATAACATCTGCACCAGGAAAGCTTATTGCTGTGGTGTCCTGATCTAGGCATTCTCTTGGGACTGACATAGGGTATGGTGGTAACAACTGAATGCACATTAAGTTTGTTTTCCTAGTACACTCTTTTGATTAAAAAAAAAAACAAAACAACAAAAAACCAAAAAGAAAGAAACCTATTTTGAGAATGTTTGTTTGTGTGTTTGTTTAGGAAAGTCAAAGCTCAGGGCAGTCTTTGGTAAATTTCTGTCTTTGACTTATTGAAATGCATATCTTTGTTCCCTGAGGCTCAAGTGTAATATATTTATGGTTGCTGAGGAGAATACAGAAGCTGTAATCCTATAGAAACTTCAGAGGTCACTACCAGATAATTCAAGTGGATCTGATATAGAATGAGATCTCATTATGGTGTGCAAAAGGTTGGTGTTTTATTTGTCAGATTCTCTAGAGTGGTGAAAGAATAGTGCTATAACAACTACTGCTTCCTAATAAACTAATAGCACAGTTGTGAAAATTATTAGCAAATGTCTATCCACAGAAAATTTATTGTCAGTGTGCACTTCACTCTGCCAGCGGTCTGCTGTCTCATAAAGGAGGGTCCTCATGGATGATATGCAATGCCTGTGCAGCTTTTTTTTTTACGAAGAAAGAAACTTCTCTTAGCTTTTGGAGTCCAAAATCGAACCAGGAAAGTAGTGAAATAAAACAACTCAGTGCTCAGCGCTCCACTTCAGCAAACTGGTGTGAAAGATAATAGAGAAAACGTGAGAATACCTATAACACTTGATGGAGTAATATCACTTTTCTGTAAAACAAAGTGAACTTCAACACAATCCTACTGAGCAAGCCTATTCTGTCTTTATAAGTGCAATAACATCAGCATTATTTTTTTCCCCTTCTTCTTTCCTTAGATGTACATTTGAATCTGGAAGATTAAGCACTTTGACAAGATCTATGATGGATGGGGTCCTAATGTAAGTGTGGAAAAATGCAGAAGGGTAATTGTGAAGATAACCTGAGAAAGGACAAACCTAGACAAATCTGTGTAAGTTGTTATTTTGTGTTTGTGCATGCATATGCATGCATGTATGTGCAGGTAAGAATGTGGAGTCCAAAAAAGAAAACTGAATTAGAAAGATGATCACTCCGCATCTAGGATAGTAGAACAGATTTACAGAACTCATGAGGAGTGAGACATGAATTTTAAAAAGCATTTAAAATGAGAATGCTTCTTTGTATTATGTTTAAAATGTTTTGGGTATTTGGGGTTATTTTTGTTTGGTTAGTTGATTGGTTGATTGGTTGGGTTTCCATTGTGTTGCTCAGACTTTGAAAGACTCCCTCTGATATAATTACGTCTCCTAGCATGATGTCAGTGTGCCTGGCAAAGCTGAAGTAAATAGACTGCAGAGGATGCTGTAGTGCAAAAGGGGTCTTCCACTCGATGAGATAGACACACATTTTGCTACCTTTTCATGTAAAGTTATACTCTTAAGCGTGCAACTCTTGTTCCTATATGGCTCTGTTGGTTGACATGAATTAAAACAACTGCCAACCAGAAGAATATATCTACATCCATTTGAAAATGCTATTTTACCTATAACTTTTTCTATAGCCTTCATTTTGATCTGTAATTTCCAGATAGGTGAAGAAAATTAGCAGGTTATGTTGTTAACATAGTATGTTTAAAGATTCCAGCATGAAAGCTGGATTAAAAAAAATTGACAGATAATGATTTAAATATAATTCAGAACCATGAAATTTATTTTCCAGAGGGAACGCTGTAACTTGAAAATGCATTTTGAGATTGATTCTGACATTTTTTTAAATGAAAGTAGGATTTCAGACCAATTCAATCTTTTGATTTTAAGAAAAACAATGTTTGGTTTAGACTTTGGCCTTCAAATATAAACTTTTCAAAAAGTAATTTGGAAGTATAAAAAGTCTGAAGATGCCGAAACAGGATGCTTTTATCACACTGCTTCCTTTCTATTTTTTCTCAAGTCAACTTCTTTCCAAATTGCCAATTATTGAAAACTTCTGATTTTTACATAGAACTTGTGTGTGTGTGTATCTAGCTCTGTTCAAGAGAGAGTTCCACTCAAAGTAGAAAGGCTGTTTCTTTCACAGAAATAGAAGACCAGCTGGGGTAAGTGGAGAGGCAGGAAGAACTTTGTCTCCCTAAAGGAGAAGCTCTTGTGCTTGCTTCCTGTTTTCAAGGACAATGACAATCTGTCGTTCATCAAGTTTATTCATGGAAGGAAGATTTTAGAAGTGGATTACTTTTACAAGCTGAAAAGATTTGGGAGAGCTCTGGAAAACCTCTGGAAGCAAAATTAGGAAATTGGTTTAGCTACGAGTCAGAAATGATAAATGGACAGACCATTTGCTCAAACAGCATTGCTCCAAGGATTATTTTCATGTGGACATCCTATGGAGATGCCCCTGATGAATACATGAACAAAATATTAAGTAAGCTACAGAAGTATTGAGAGTTATTAAACAACTTCTTGTTTTGAGACCAAGGTTTTCTCTCTGGAAAGGAGTCTGTGCTTAGGCAATGAACTGGAGAATTTACAGACTTGGAGCAGTCATATGGCACTACCCAAGCCTCATAAGTTTAGGAACATGTAGAATTGACCACCAAAGATCTCATTACCACATCAGTTGGACTACATCTCTTCAGACTGCTTTCTATACAAAGGATAAGTAAGATATAATTTGTTTAACTAGGAAACAACCCTATCCAGGAAGATGAAGTAATAGGGAACTGCAAATTTTACTTTATTCTTTTGTACATGACCAAAATGTAGAAGATATTTCACTAGACTCCTTTTTCTTTAATGCAGGAACAGCCAAAAGGTTAGTAGCGTGAAAGTTTGTAAGAGCAAAGGAAAAGGAAGAATAAAAGCAGAAAAGAAGCAAGTGTCAACAGGTAAATAGATAAATGATCCAAGCTAGAAGAGGAATAAATGGGCATGAGTGAGAAAAGCACATAAAGCCAACTAAGAAGAAATAAGGAACCTGAGGAACCAGACCGCTGTGATACTGAAAAATTAAGCAGGATCTTAAAACATACTTCAGCCATATTTATTGAGCAGAAATGTATAAAAAATTAAAAAGAGGGGAGGCAAAAATGTGGCATAAACCAGGAGGTGCAATATTTCATAAATTACATTTTCCCAAATTGATGATTTTTAATAGTGTTTCATATAGGTATGAGGTGAAACCTAATTTCACTTGAAAACATACTTTTATATTTGTGTATATAGTCTCATATAATGACTGATTTAGAAGTCAATTAATGTGTTAGTTCTAGCAGATGGGTACACCAACTTTGTTTTTGCTGCCTAGTGATCTTCCATCCAGGAATCACAAACTTTATTTGTACATAAACAATCACTATAATCCTTGCTAGTGTGACTGAAAGTAATTTATGAGAGATGCAAGAAAAGAAAACTATGCTGCATGGTATAACTCTACTTCTTCCCTCAGAATTATCTTTCCCTCTCCTTTTCAACCCATACCAGTAAAAACAGATGGATTTTATCACCCATTCTGGAAAAATAAGATGCTGGGTTTATGCCGTTTAACTATAGAAATAGTCCCTTGGATGTTCGTAGAATCATACAATCATAGAATTAGAGAATCATAGAAACATTTAAGTTGGAAAAGACCTCTAAGATCATTGAGCCCAAGTGTAAACACTGTCCAATACTAAACCATGTCCATAAATACCATATCTACATGTCTTTTAAACTCCCCCCGAAATGGTGACTCAGCCACTTCCATCAGTAGCCTGTGTGAATGCTTGATAACCCTTTTGATAAAGAAATTTCTCCTAATATCTAAACCTCCCCTGAAACAACTTGAGGCTGTTTCTTTTTGGTTTATTTTTTGTTATTGAGGTAAAGACACCAAAACCTACCTTGCTACACAACCACTTTTCAGGTAATTGTAGAGAGGCTACTTTTCTCCAGGCTAAACAACCCCTCTTCCCTCCAGTGTTCCTCATAAGATCCTTCACCAGTTTCATTGCTCTTCTTTTGGCATGTTCCAGCACCTCAATGTCTTTCTTGTGGTAAGGAACCCAAAACTGAACACAGTACTCAAGGTGTGGCCTCACTAATGCCAAATACAGGAGTACAATCACTTCTGTAGTCCCGCTGGCCACAATATTTCTGGCACAAGCCAGGATGCTCTTGGCCTTCTTTTCCATTTGGGTATACTGCTGGTTCATGTTCAGTTGGCTGTCAGCCAACACCCCCAGGTTCTTTTCTGCCAAGCAGTTTTCCAGCCACTCTTCCCCAAGTCTGTACAATTGCATGGGGTTGTGGTGACCCAAGTTCAGCACCCAGCACACATATAGATCATGTATATGTTTTATAAACATTATGGGGAAATAATTTTAGTCATTCTTATGGGAGGTGCTGATGAAGCCTGGGCAAAATTGCGAGATTTAACCTCAGTGCAAACAGAACCCAGTTATCAGTTGCTGAGGGGAGCTGCACTGGTGCCAGCTCGATCCAGAGCAGAGCAGCAGATCTTGGCGTAGGGGAAGTTTTTCCTGAGGCAGGGGAAGGCCAGGGGAGTGGAGAGACCCACCAAGAGCTGGCAGCTCTCCTGGGAGATGCTGACCAAGCCTGGGTGTAACCACAACAACAGCAGCCACCTCCATGCCTATAAAAAACAGCCTAGGAATAACAGGTGACTCACAGTGCTGTGAACAGTGAGGGCAGAGCATGGTGTGTCGGTCAGGGCATGGTGTGACAATTTGTATTGCAGTCCGTGCAGTAAGTTATGCAGGGAGGGTGTAGTCACCATACCAGCTCAAGATGTGAGTGTCCTTGGTGGTCATCACCCTCTGGGAAGGAGCTTACCTGTCATATACACCTGGCAGAAAGCTATCCTCTGTGCTCAGCAGAATGGATGTGGAAACCCAGACAGAGCTCCCACAAAAACATGCAGTCACCAAGGTCTCATGCTGCAGGGAGTGCCAGAGCCTGTCGCTGGGAATGGGTGGCAGCAGTGAGAATGGCTTTGTGAGGTGTGACAAGGGGGGTGAATTGCTCAGCCTAGTGGCAGAGAAACAAGGAGAAGCAGAAAGATGTAGGAGCATCAGGAGCATCAGGGAGGCTGAGAAAGAGATAGACCGGTGGAGCCATGGTCTACCCTTCCTGACACAGTCACTGCCATCAGACAAAACCCAAGACCAAAGGAACATTGTATCCTCCCCTTGACAGGACGAAGGCAGTAGCTTAAGGGAAAGGAGTGAATGGAAGCAAGTTAATGCTCAGGTTTGCAGGCAAATCTCCTTTTACCCACCTCACCCTCCAAGGTGCCTCTGTACAACAGGTACGAGGCTCTGGCTGTGGAATACCAGTTAATGAATGACATGAATGATGGTCCATATACACCAGAGGTGTTGCCAAGGTCAGAAAGGCCAAATCAAGATCACCACCACAAGGAAGAAAAGACAGGCTATAGTTGTGGGTGACTACCTTCTGAAGGGTACAGAGGTATAGAGGTTTGGATATGCTGGACAGACCCTCATTTTAGGGAAGTCTGCTGCATCCCTGGGGCTTGGGTTAAAGACATTACTAGGAAACTTCCCACCTGCTGCTCTTCCATGTGGGTGGCAATGAAGCCACAAGACATAGTTACGTAGTTCAAAAAATGATGGAATGAGACTTTGGGGCCTTGGGATGGTTGCTGAGATAATCTTGTGTGCAGGTTATTTTTTCCTCTCTTCTTCCAGTTCTGGGCAGCAACATTAGGAAAAAAAGATGTACCCAGTCTATCAATAACATGGCTCTCTGGCTGGTGTCACCACTACAGTTTTGGGTTTTTCATTAAGGGGATAGCTTACAGAGCACCAGGCGTTCTAGCATCAGATGGAATTCCCCTTTCCATGTAGCATGGGGAATAAACAAAAACAGTGACTGGTGGAGAATGTGAAGCTCAAGGGCAGCCTTGGCTGCAGTGTCCATGAAACGGTGGGGTTCCAGATCCTCATGGCAGCAAGACGGGTGCACAGCAAGCTCATTACTCTGGACTTCAGCAGAGCAGACTTTGTCCTCTTCGGGGATCTTCTTGATAGAGTACCATGGGACAATGCCCTGGAGAGAAGAGGGAACCAAGAAAGCTGGTTATTATTCAAGGATGACCTTCTCTAAGGTCAGGAATGATGCCTCCTAACAAAGAGGAAATCAAGCAAAAATACCAGGAGGCCTGCGTGGATGAACAAAGAGATGTTGGGCAAACACAAGCACATCAAAGAATCTTAGAAAGGGTGGAAGCAAGGACAAGTAGCCTGGGAGGAATACAGAGAAACCGCCTGAGCAGCCAGGGATCAGGTTAGGAAAACTAAAGACCTGGTAGAATTAAATTTGGCCAGAGACATCTAAGACAAGAAACATTTCTATAAATATGTCAGCAAAAACAGGAAAATGAGGGGAACATTTTGGTCCCTTCTGGAACAGTTCAAGAGACCTAGTTAGTTAGGACACAGGGAAGGCTGAGGCACTCTGACGTTTTGATGCAGTCTTCAACAGCAGATACCTTAGTTACACTACCTAAGTCACAGAAGGCAAAGGCAGGGACTGGGAGAACTGCCCACTGTAGGAGAACATTAGATTTAAGAACATCTAAAGAATCTGAAGTTGTTCAAGTCCATGGAACCCAATGAGATGCATACCCAGGTCCTGAGGGAGGTGGTGAATGAAACTGCTAAGCCACTCTCCATCATATTTGAATAGTCATGGCAGTCCAGTAAAGTTCCCACTGACTGGAAAAGGGGAAAGATAACCCTCAGTTTTAAAAACAAAAAAAAGGAAGATCTGGGGAATTACAGGCTTGTCAGTATGACCTCCATGCCCAGCAAGATCATGAAGAAGATCCTGGAGACTACTCTAAGGCACATTGCAAATGAGGAGATTTGTGACAACAAACATGGCTTCACTAAGGGAAATCATGCTTGAAAAATTTGGTGGCCTTCTACAACAGGGTTACAGTGTGATGGATAAGGAAAGAGTAATGGATGTCATCTACCTGGACTTGTGAAAAGCATTTGAAACTATCCCACATGACATCCTTGTCTCTGAATCAGAGAAATATGGATTTGACAGATGGACCACTCAGTGGATAAGGAATTGGCTGGCTGGTTGCACTCAGCGAATTGTGGTCAATGGCTGGATGTCCAAGTGGATACCAGTGACAATTGGTGTTCCTCAGTGGCTGGTATTGGGACTAACACTGTCATATTTCCTGATGACACCAAGCTGTGTGGTGCACTTGACACACTGGAGGGAAGAGATGCTATCCAGAAAGACCTTAACTGGCTTGAGAGGTGGGCATGTATGAACTGCATGAAGTGCAACAAGGCCAAATGCAAGGTGTTTCATATAGGTTAGCACAGTCCCAAGAACAGCTACAGGCTTGGCAGAGAATGCGTGGAAAGCAGTCCTGAGGAGAAGGACTTCAGGGTGTTGGTTGATGAAAAGCTCAACATTACCTGGAAATGCACTCTTGCAGCTTGAAGAGCCAACCCTATTCTGGGCTGCATTGAAACATCATGACCAGCAGGTCAAGGGAGGTCATTCAGCCCCTCTGCTCTGCTCTGATAAGACACACCTGCAATAGTACGTCCAGTTCTGGGGCCCCTAACATAAGAAAGACATTAAGCTGTTGAAGCAAGACCAGAGGAGAGCCACAAAAATGATCAGACAACTGGAGCACTTCTCTTACAACAATAGGCTATGAGACATGGTGTTGTTCAGCTTGAAGAAGAACATGCTACAGGGACACTTTATTGTGACCTTTCAGTATCTGAAGGGGACCTATGAGAAAGCTGGAGAGGCACTGTTTACAAGGGCATGTAGTGATAGGACAAGGGTTAATGGCTTTAAGCTGAAGGAGTGTAAATTTAGATCAGAAATAAGGAAAAAAATATTCACTCTGAGGATGGTGAGGTGCTGGAGCAGGTTTTCCCTTACATGGAAGTGTTCAACGCCAGGCTGGGTCAGGCTTTGAGCAACCTGATCCAGTGAAGTGCATCCCTGCCCATGACAGGGAGGTCGGAACTAGATGATCTTTAAAGTCCCTCGCAACCCAGGCCGTTCTATGATTTCATGGTTCTGTGTTTCTATGAATCTATGTTTCTGTGATTCAATGATTCCATGATTCTGTGTATTCTTGTCTGTGATGTGTTTTGACGTTTTGTTTAATGTTTCCTTTTTATGACAGTATGAAGTCACATTTTACATTGTTTTATCAGAACTTGCATTAAAGTATGTGCTAATGATTGTCTAATCACATACAAAAATACTGTGTGACTCAACTACTCTGTCTTAAATCTGTTTCAAATACTGCACAGGGTAGAAGGTTTGGCAGTGAACACAATACATACACCATTGTAAAATAACATCTGAAACTGGACTGGAAAAGAATGGCTAAAGCTGAACAAAGCCTCTAGCCCTCACTCTCCTGCTGTTAATACTGTGATACAGTAACTTTAGTTTTCCTTTGGCAGTAATTGTAACAGTGAAGTGCATCAGATGCCCTGTGTGAAAATTTGAAAAGCATTACGGATGCAATAGCAAGTGGGAAACAGTAAAAACAGTGAGAAATAGTTTGAAATATTGGTGGGTGAACAACTCTGTGTATGTTTATTCTTGTAGGAAGCTTCCCTTTCCCTTGCTCACCATAAATAAAGTCACTTCTGAAATAGCAATACTGGTGCCATCAAATGGCAGCAATAAGACAGAAATGAGTAGACTCTTTCAAGTGTTAATGTTGACTTGCTTTTACATTCCATTTCCTAGTGACTAAAGAGGTACAATTTAAAGTGATGTGCCATCCATAATAAATGAGCTGCAGCTTAGAAGTATTTTTCACTTTGTTCAACATGCTGAACATACTTACAATTAAAAAGTGCACTTACTTTTGGCAGAACAAGTATCTGCAGTGTATGTTCAAAAAGAAATTAAAATCAAAATGAAAAGAATTAATCACAAAATTATCCTCAAATTTTCTATTCAAAATAATGATGAAACTCACTGGTAGAATGTTTCTGGGCCTGCAGCTGCTATGTATATGGTAAGGCTTTTCCAACTAGAATTAGTTGCTAATAAAACCAATAGGTTGAGGGGCAACAAGTAATGTGTCATAATAGAACAATTAATTACCTCGCCTACCCTTTCTCTGACAGGACGTGGAAATAAGCCAGCTTTACAGATTGACAGCTACCATCCATAGCAGGTCAGTCACAGGAACTCCACCCTTTAAGAATCCTTGAAGTCTTGATTTCTTTTTAAAGATGAGTTGAGAATCTTGGCCCTTTGTCCTACCTTAATTTCTTGAATACTCCAAAAGAGAAAAAACTTTTGACTGGTTTTACGATAAACTTAGGAAGAGTTTGTACCCATTGATCATAATAGGAGAAGGAGTAGCTCATAAAGGCTGCAATGTGGTATCTGTTGACTAAAAATCTCAATTCGTAGCCAATAGTTCCAACCAAGTTTTTAGTTCTATTTATAACTTTTAATCTATGAAACAATTAAATAATTAAATAATTAAATAATTGAATAATTATAAGGATGCAATTTCTTCACTGTTCTCAGGGTCTTTTGTGCATGTAGCACAGCTTTAAGAAAATTTCTTTTCTCAAAAGAGGTTACTTGGGGTCCTCCATACAATCGCTAAAGGTTTTACTTAAGAACTAAAGAGAAAGCTTAAAAAAACCATTTTTCAATAATTGCCACTTTTTAGGACTAAAGTTCGAGTTTCAGATGTATATACCTGTACAGTTCTATATTTTAGAATGAAGACAGGTTTATGATTTTCTTGGGAAGGAACAAGTTGGCTTTCTGTACTTATTTTTTCATTTTCTCTCATATTTTGAGGTTAGATTTTGGTATTTGTTTATTAGATGTTGGAGAGTATCTTTACTGTGGATCTCTATGACAGTGAACTAGAACCTCACTCTCATTTGCAACTTAAAAATTCTTCTGTAATACAAGTAAATAGAAATGTTAAAAAGTTTCTACCTTTTACAAGGTCTGCAAACATGCAGTTTGAAACCCTATATGAATCTGTGTTATGTCTATGAGAATGTAGCATATTATTAATTATACAGGCTGGCCTCAAATTTATTTTGTTTGGGGGCATTTTCTTCATCTGTGGGAACTCCTGTCTGGATGGTAATAAAGTCTGTCTCTAAACATTAATACAGCTGTGGAAAATAGTGATTTTCTATTAAAATAGAATAAATGAAGATATTATTGGTAAACGCAAATTTACTTAAGTTTATAATATGTGATTCATGAAAGCCTTTTGCTTTGTCGTGTTTACATACTGGTGATGTCTGTGGAAATGACAATAAAGACCTGTAATTTGGAAAAGAAACAAAGTCTAAAGCAGAGAAAATGAAACAAATTCCAGGGTTATCTTAGTCATGAGCCTTTTTAAAATTACATTAGAGTACTGCTTTTAGACAAAATCAAAACACTTGTGGAGCTTGCATGGATATACAGGCAAATATATATGTAACTATGTACGTGTGTGTGTGTGTGTGTATGCACATATAGACAAAACTAGAAGATTAAATAGGGTAACTCTAGGAACTTTTCTGTTATTATTTCTAGACATTTCATTTATCTACAAAAGCAAATGTCTCAACTATAATTTGTCAAATGGTTCACGTGCAGAAGAGTTCTACTAAAGCCATGAGTTTCCACCGTGCTTGAAAGTTGTCACAAGTGCATTGGTTACTTGATGGTCAAAGTAAATGGCGCACATCATGAAAATTAATTCATTTGGACAAATTTCAAAGGTTTCCAAATTCCTTGTTTGGGATATACTCTTAGAAATATCTGAGTTAATTTCCAAAGGTTTAGACACTGGGGTTTCTAAGTCTCAGTGAAAATTAAATGGACATTTGCTCTTAAATAGTTTATCTTCCTCAAAGACAAACATTCCTGATAGTAGAAGAATATTTTAAAATCTTATTGATGAAATGAAGTCTTCTGGACCATGAAATACAAGACTTTTTTTTCCTGTCCTTGCTCTTAACCACCTCAGTGCACTAAAGAGGTGGTTATTATGTGGGTGGTTTTTTTTCACAACCGTCACATATTTTGACTTTATGAGGAAATAAACCTTTCGATTTTTTGTTTATGTCTTCAATATACTGTGTACACAACCTTATTCATCACAGGTTATTTATCATTTTCCTTGGAGCAGAGTGAAGTAACTGTTATTGAGTTGGCTTTCTGACAGGAAGCTTTGATGAGAATTTGCAGTTTATTGGCAGCAGCTCGGTTAAATACAGGATACTCATGCACAAGTGTACATACTTCAGTGGACAGCAAGTTACATTGTTTGGTTTTAAATTACCAATTAATTGTAAGCCATATGTGTTTTAAATATGAAGATGTTAGCAACTTTTATAAGGAATAATATTGATACTTGCACAATGCTTAATCATGCTTGATCTTAATTTCACAGTGTCACATATCTATGATGATGTAGGAAAGAGTTATTCTGGAAAGCCTTTTGAGACATCTGGTTGGATAGCAGATAATAAAATAAATGCCAGCATCAGGATTGCTGTCATTGTGAAAATTTCCAGATGTGCATTTTGCTAGATAGTAAGAAAAATACAGTGTCTGCCATAAGAAATTCTGTAAGCTATCTTTTTCCATATACTTAGTAACAGATGAGTATCGGGGGAAATAATACAGTTTTCAAATAAGCAGGAGTTAGACAAGATAGTCCAGGACAAGCCTTTCCTTAACTTCATTTTCTTGAGTCTGTGAAGTCAGTGTATGACACAGAAAATTTCCAAAATTACTATATGATTGGCAAGAAGAAAAAACAGTGACATGATATAAAATTCAAGCTGAATCTTTAATTTAACAAAGAAAAAACATAGAATAACTGCCATTTCTGTAACTCATATCCTATGTTGTGAGAAAATTAGTATCTGTTCTCATACTCATTTTCATTATTTCATGGAAAAGGTCCTATTTTATGCCTGTAATATATATAAACATAAACATCTATCATATATACACGTATATATGTGTATGGGAACATTTTAAGAGAAAAGGTTACTTTTTTACAGTATCATATCTATTATGGGCAGGTATTCATATTCCTTCTGTCTCAGTAGGGACACATTTGTTAGTCTTTTTTAGGGAGATCAGTGGACCTTTTCTTAGGGAGTAATGCTCCTTTGCTAAGCTTGCTGGTTGTATGCTGCAGCTAAATAGTTTGTAATAGAAGTAGTCCTAATCATTCAGATTCTCATGAGATAAAGCTTTCATTTCTCAGTAGCTCTACTAATACTGTGGATTAGAGGTAGAGGGGGATAGCTCATGAAATTAGTTACATGGGATAAATAAAAATGCAAGGGCATGGACCTTTGTCTTGTGACAGATTGATCTGTTTGATAATACTGTTACCTCTTTGGAAGACTGAAAATTATGTTAAAGTATCTTTATGTACATTCCATTGTGTGTGACACATAGTTACACAAAGTTGTGTTTTATCTTGCACCCAAATATGATCCATTGTGTCTTATTTGCACATTTTGGCAATTAGAATTTATACGGAATTCTGGAGTAAAAAAAACCCAAACCAACAGAAACAACAAAAATCCCCACCATCCTTCCTTTATGTTTTACTTTGAAAATAGAAGCACACCTGTATTAGCAAGATTTCGAAAAATAAACCTGACATTTTACATTTAGCTGCATAAAATTAACAACTAAAAGGTATATCCGTGTATTCAGAAAGCTGTCTTTGCTTTTAAAAACAGTTGAAAAGATTCTGCGTTCAGGTTAGACTAAGGAAGCATCATGTGCTTTGATTTAAAAGAATGAAAAAATTAATAGTTTTCAATATAATTTGGAATTTCATTTTACAGCTACATGTAACCAATTCTCAAATTTATTTCATTTAATTCTAGTTATTTACAATTCCTGATTTAGATCTGTGTGTCCAGTCTTTCCAGCCTAGTACAGATCCAACATTTGAGAAATCCCCTTCTCAAAAATCATTTAAAAGAAGGAAATATTTTTTTTCAGACAACTGTAACTGCACACTCAACTCCATGGTGTCAGGAAAGAACCTCATGCATTATAATGGTATAAACTAACATGAGCATTTTAAGAGCAAGATCTGCCCTTAGACAAGAGGTTACCTCCTCTCCACTACTGACTTCCTCATTTTAATGTCTGCCATGCTTTAGTTTTAATAAAGAATATAACATGTTCCTTCTGATAAAGATGCAGTTGCTAGTAATGTTAGTCTCAGATATTCCACCTCTTCGTACAGTCAGTTAAATTTCCACAGGCTCCAATATGGTCACACAAACGTGAGAAGGGGCTCACTGCAGTGGTTATACAGTAGCCTGTCTTAAAAGAAACTAAATTATTTGGTGGCTGGTAGCTGCAGGAGCTCATAAGGGAATAAACTGTGTTCCTGCAAGGTGGTACCGTGCATAGGAGCTCAGTGTTTACTGTGGCCCTGAAAAGAGGTTGCACATTGGCTGTGAGTTGTGACATGTTTATGTCATAGGTATAAAGGGGGCATGTTTGTATCAAGAGGTATAATACTGGCTGAAGTAACATGGCCATTCCTTAAAATTTTCAGAATGTCAATGAGATTTTTACTTTTCAGATGTGAGGCCATAAAAGATGAAAGGACCTTGCTTTAACACGCTGTCTGGAGGACAGCATCTCTAACAACGCAGATCATATCCCATTGTACTGCACTGCAGCGTGAGAAAAAGTGCTGATGTAAAGAATTTGGGCCCATTATGCTTTTGTTCAGAGATTATCATGTTATAGCTGAAAATCTACTGAAATAAAAGGAAGGAAAATTGATACATCAAACAATTTGTAGCCCAAATATTATACAGATACTTTCAATGCAAATTTCAAGCTCTAATCTAGAGAGATACAGACCTCAAGGTTTTTTGTTTGGTTGTTTTATTTTGTTTTCAATGCACACAGATAGTGGGAGATAATAAATTTGTTGCAGTAACGTACCCAGGCAAACAGTATTAGACTGAATCAT
>VZTU01019867.1:0-49732 GCA_013400835.1 Zapornia atra | reverse complement strand
CAAAAAAAAAAAAAAAAAGAAAAAAAACATACCAACTGAGAAAGTACAGAGAGAATAAAGTTCTTCCCAGTTCATCCTTTAGGAGGAGGCAACAAAATAATTTCTCATTGGGAAAGGGTAAATGTTCAGTTAAGGTTGTGAACGTCCTTTGTTTCTTATTTCCTTTCTGTGCTGCTGCTTAGCAGATGAATTGTATTGCAGTTTGACAAGTGACCATGTTGACTCTACAAATTATTTGTGGTCTCCCAAAGCAAGAGGAAAAAACCCACAATCCTATATTCGTTCCTGTAGGCTCAATATACAGTCATTTTTCATGTCATGACTGTTTGTAAGGGTAACATTAGTACTTGAAAATCCAGAAAAAAATTAATGTTTGGATCTTTGGCTTGCCTTTCTCCATCTCTAAAAACAGTGTTTGATTTCCAAAGGAGATTTTAGAGACAACAGCAGAATTTGGGACTAAAAGTTACCTTTTAAAAGTGATTTTTTGGTGGAGAGTCCTCGTAAAACACGCAAAAACATTAATTTCTTTATGGGTGCATTATTAAATATTAGTATTTTAAAATTAGCATTTTCTGTTGTGTTTCCTTTATTCTCCATCTTATTTGCACTTTTAAAATAATTTTATTTCTTTATATATTTTAATTATATATCTCCTTATTTAAACTAAGCGTTATCTAATACCACCTAATTTTAATAAGAATCTTCCTACCGACCATTGAGAATTCATTTAGAAGCAGCTTTTGCTGTTCTGATGCTGAAAAATAATATAATATGGCAAACTGACAGAAGTTTCCTTCTCTTGCAGTGCTTAAATTAATGATGATAAAGTTATCTTCTTTATGCTGGAATCTTTTGGATTGCTTTAAACATATATATTTTCAATCTTGGAAACTTTTTGTTGAAATTCAATGGCACAAATAAAAACTAATGGCTTATAAAAAAATAATTAGGTAAAATGTTGACATAATAAATCGTATTCTTTCTAGAGCCACACATGGAGACACAAGCAAGCACATGCTTGGTGTAATACAGCAAAATTGTCCTGAGTTATGACTATGCATTAGGTCAATGGATAACACAAAGCTGTTAAAAAGTTAATATGGATAAGCCCACTAATCCAGGACATGTAGAGAAAACCTGCAAGGGCAAGGCTGCTAATTCTTAAATGTTAACTTGAATATTATGTTGGGAAAATGTCATTAAAAAAAATAGGGCTAGACAGTGCAAGCATGTCAATGCACACTGTTGTTTGCTCATGTAAATAATATTTTTTATGTCATAATGTCATAACCAGAGCAACAGCAAACAGTTCTGGAACAGAAGTGTTGTATAAGATAAATATTAAAATAAATAGGCTTTGACTTGATTTTGAAATCAAATTTCCACTGTAGCAATGTGCTCAGCAAAATGCTAATAGTGGCAGGATTCTATTCATTTTTTAGGGCACTCCAGCTTATTTTTATGTAACCTCACCCCTAATTCAGCATGTGTATACTCACACAATGTGTTGGCACAGAAAGTAAATATCTGAGGGTTACATAACTCACATAATGGACAAAGTTTTTTTGCAGTATTGACAATGGTATGGGTAAAAAGTTAATTCTGTCTTATATTAACGTATTCATGAGGCATTTAAGGAAGGGTAGTTACCTAGATAGCTCATTTTCAGTTCAGCAGTAAGACTTTCCTAGATTTCAATTCCATGGGATGTAGAAGTTCAAGGATTTCTGTTAAAGAGAACAAGCTTATTAAATAAAAAAAAGTAAATAATTCTTTAAAAGGAAAAGACTTCCACAAAAGAATATATAGTATAAGGGAATGATTGTAAGGAGTCAGCTGAGGCTGTAAGCACTTTTGTCATCCCTGAGCCAAATAACACATCAGAGCCTTTTATCCCTAACTTAGTCAGTGTGTCAAGATGGAAAATAAAGCTTAGTAATACAGAATATTGACTTTCCCTGAAACACAGGCTGGTATTTCCAAAGTCAGAAATAAGGGACTGTTGAAAACTAAAAATTCTGACATAGAAATACTTTCAAAATTATTATTAATATTTATGTAGCATACCATGGTTGAATGAATAGTGGTGTAACAAAAAGGCAATCCAGACCTCTGTTATTACTGTACACCTGAATGATGCTCTACTCAAAAGCAAGTGTGAGAAATACTCCAGAAATACATGAGAAGAAACAACACATTATGTCTAGTTGCTCTATTCATGGGTAGTTTACATACTTTAATGGGGCATTTTGTCAGAGGTGTATATCACTGAATGCTTTATACTTAGGATCTCTTCCAGTCATTTTTTTACAGATTCTGTTATTGAGGAAGGACGTTGGGAAAAGTTAATCTCAGCACATGATCCTGTGAAAGTATGTACCGATCCGAATATTCGTTGTTCTCACTGAAGTCGGTGGGAACGTGACCATAACATAGGACACTGAATCATATATATAGCAAGTCTCAGAAAGGAATTAAATAAATTTGTGTCCAGTGTGCTGATCTCCAGAATATCACACTTCATACAAGTTAGAATGATTGGGTTGATGCTTGCTAGTTTGTAGCATCTCATGTTAAAGTACAAAAAGAAGAAAACCATTCACTTCCTTGGATGATGAAGACAGATGGCAGGTGCCAAGGTCGCAAAGCACAGCTGTAGTCTATGAATAGGATGAGGGTGGCCCCAGGAAGCTTCCTAAATCCAGGAGATTGTAAAGATTTTAAACACTCCTTTCCCAATTTATCCTGTAAATTCATTTCAGTCTACCCCGCTCAATATATTTGTTGATATAAACCCATTTTCAGGTGAATGTGGTTTTCCATACTTCCTGTAGAAAACTGGGTGAGATGGATTTGTTGGGTGCAATATGCAGACACCTGCCTGGAACTTAGACCTTAACTGTGGTGGCCCTAAGGCTTTTAAGCTGCTGAGTGTCCTCCCCTCTGAACAAAGGCCACTGTGCAGGGGTGCCAGTCTACATTTCATTTACCAATATGCTATGTTGCTGACATATGCACCACTCACATTCACACTTACTGAGAAGAAAACAGCATAGAAAATCTTTCCTTAGGTGACTCTTGGCAAAGGTCTGATGGGAAAAGATTCCATTGTCCCCCATGGAAGTCACCCTGGCCCCTAGAGTACAGTGCATGGTAGAACCTAGGAATTTCCAAAGCTCTGGGTGTAAATAAGCACCCCAAGAATACCTGCAGTGGTGATCACATCAAACCAGATATTGTGTCTAGTAGGTTGCAATTAACATCTCTCTTTCTTCATGTCAGTTATATCCTCTGTATAACAAAATACTTATTGACTTTCCTGATGGACTAAGCTGTGCAGTGACTTCAGAAATACTGCATTCCCATTCCTCAGTCTGCACTTGCATCATTTTGTTCTAAAAACATATAGGTTCCAAACTCCCTGGAAAGTGCTTACTGTTGAAAATATCTCTGTTCTGCTCAGACATTTTGGAATTTAGTTGTGCAATCTCAGATAATTTTGTGGGATTACTTGCCATTTTAAAATCAATTTTAGACAGTAAGAGAAAACAGTGCTATTCCACCTAATTTCAGTAATAGGAGAAATAGTCCTCTAGTGGATGATACAAGTTTAATGGCTTAAAAGGTGCATTTTTTGATTGTAGTTTGTGTAATTGTGTCAGATCAACAGTTACAGGAATGAGCAACAGTCATGCTTATGAAAGCCTGTGAGCAGGAAGATGCATTCATTATCTTCTCTCTGAGTGCAGTACTACTTTACATGAAGTTTTCTGTAGAAAGCATTTGTGTAAGAGACAAAAGAGCACTTAGAAGGGGAAAAATCAATGTGTGTTAGAATATTTCTCCATACAATGTATGATAAATAAGATGTAGAGAGTGCAATAACAATATGAACTATACCAAACTTAAAATCATTGACCACACATACCGGATGTGTAAAATATTCATAAATCCATGATCATAAGGAGCTACACTGGTATCATGGCAGTTTAATGCCAATGGTGCATACTGATGAATCAGTATGACCACATATTTTACCGTAATTATTTTACATACCTATTTTGTTAACAGCTCGCTTTCTTAAGTTTGTCTTGTTGTGCTTGAAGCTGTGAAAATGGAAATCGTATTTGACCTTTTTTGCCATTTTCATCTTACTTGTTCAATTGCATGAGTCTGTCATCAGTTCACTCATGTAATGTTTGAATGTCTATAAGCCCTTGCAGGTCTTCTCGGCATCACATTCTGCTCCTTGAAGTGCTTCTACTTCTTCATAGATATAGTTGTCATTATTAAAATTCAGTATTTGCAAACCAGGGAACCGAATCCCCTGCTCTGAATGGAAAAAATACAAAAAGCCTCCAACACTTAAGAAGACATGAAAGATCTGCATGTGTTTGGAAATGTAAAACCACCTGTTAATTATTGACACATGTGGATGGGAAGGAATAGAGGATCTGGTATGGTTCTCCTCTGACAAACATATTTTGAGGGCTGCAGATGTGATCCTTCAGTGTAATGTAAGATTAAATCCCTGAATTAAATACTGTATCATGTGTAATGCTGCATTTGATCCAGGGTCCCATAATTTGATGCGCTAAAAATTAATTACATACCTGAATGACATGTATCAACAGAATCATTAAATAACAGAATGGCTGAATTTGGAAGGCACATCTAGTGATCATCTAGTCCAACCCCCCAGCTCATAGCAGGGTCACTTAGAACATGTTGTCCAGGACCATGTCCAGCTGGGTCCTGAATATCTCCAAGGGTGAAGATTCCAAGAGGCTCTGGGCAACCTGTTGCAGTGTTTGACCACTGTCACAGTAAAAAAAAAAAAAAAAAATCTTCTGTTTACTTTTAACAGTGCTGATGGATAGAAAACACAATTGAGTAATAACATCTTGAAGCTTTTGTTTTCTGTGTTGCTCTTGTTCATACAGGTGCTTCTCAATTCTTTCCAGCAATCTAGTGAGAGGTGTCTGTGCCCATGGCAAGGGGGGTTGGAACTTAATGATCTTTGAGGTCCCTTCCAACCCAAACCATCCTATGATTCCATGGTTCTATGAATATCTGATGGCAGACATTGCAACAGACTGGAATAACAGTCAGTTCTTTCATTTGGAGAAATACAATGAGACTTCATCTCCCTTTGTAAGGCAAACTCCCCTTAGTGTCTGGGTAAGTTTGAGAAAAGATCAAGTGACACCTTTAAGAATAAGACTATTGCCTGAATGTCCACTTAATGTTTTGAACAATGTAATTTTTAAATTTTCTCTATCAGTGACTGAATTGACTTCTTAAATCCAGTGATGATTAAAACAGGTCATTGTTGCAAACTCTTCAGAAGACTAAGTGCAGTCTTGTTGCAGATCTATGCTGAAAGCAATAAAATGGAGTGCAATAAAGAAAATGGTTCATATAAAGAGATATTAATTCATCATGAAGATGAATTGGATAGACAAAAGTTTCAGAGGGAAGGCTATGGAAATTGCAATATTCATGTAAATCAATACCACTCTGATAGAGTACTAAACAATAATAGACAACTCCGTTATTGGCTTGTAATGAAAGAGAAACATTGTATTTTAAACAAAGTTAGGTGCTGAACAACTTATTCTGGCAAATTCTTATTTTAGGTAAAACGGCCTAAACATTGCTTGGCACAGTGTTTCCCATGTTCATGGATTGTATTCTGATTGACAGTGGTTTAGTTGCAGTATCCAGACCCAGGCCCTTGTTTGCTAGGCAAAAACTAGAAAAAAAAACAGAGGTAAAAAATAAAATATGATGAAAGGCATGCAAAGAGGTATCCACAGGGGAAAAAACAAAAAGCAGTGTACTGAAGAGTATGCTGAAATAAGGTAGGGTTGTTCTTTCTTGCTTATAAGGCGTATAAAGTAGTCAAGAACAAGTGGAAATGGAGATGCGTGTGAGTTTAATATGCACCTTAAGAGACTAAAATTATATATTTGTTCTATATGAAGGCAAATACAAAAATTTTTATTCAGATACTAAAAAGTCACAATTGCTTTGTCAAACATGATAAAACAAGAATCATTACACTCCTAGGGGATATAAATCCATTTGCATAAGAAATTTTAAGAAAACATGAAAATTAAGAGTAGTCTATTTCTTTACGTCCAAGATTTGTCTCCAGTGCAACTTGGCTTTTGGAGTTTTCTGTAATTTGAAAGCACCTCTGGGGTTTGGCCTGAAGGTGACTTCTAAGTATGTAATGTGTTGGCCATTTCTATGATTCTTGACAGTTAAAAACACTGGAACTATTTATAAAATCAGTATTTTGAGTTTATAAAGTCACTTTAACTTTTAATCCTTGGATTCAAAGCCACTGAGGTGAAGGGCTCCAGAGCAGAGGATCAAGACAGGGGAACTTTTCCTGAAGAGGCAAAACTGCAGGTAAATCCTCAGAGACAAAAGTGCTGTGAGAGCGGGTGTCCCAGCCCCACCTCCCAGAGCAGCAAGCTGACAGCTTGACTGTCAGCTTGAGTCAGAGAGCTGACAACTCTGACTCGTAGGCAGAGCCAAGGGTGGCTGGCTACAGGATCCAGCTCCCCCTGAGGCGGTGTACCTGTTGTCCGATTAACTCCCTTAGCCTTAAAAGGTGTCCCAGGAGGGCAGCGACTAGTCCCTGCCCACCCAGCAGGTACATGAACCAAAAAAGGAAGATTAAAGAAAGTGTAAACCCCCCCAATGTGCAACAATGGAGAACTGGTGACAATAGGTGAGGAAAAGGCTGAGGTTCTCAACAATATTTTTGCCTTGATCTTCACTGGAAACCTCTCTACTCACTGCTTTTGAATTGAGGGCCTGAAAGATGGGGATCGGGGAGACAGAGTCCCTCCCACTGTAAGTGAAAATAAGGTTCATGACCATCATAGGAACCTGAACATGCACAAGTCCACGGGACCTGATGAAATGCATCCTAGAGTCTTGAAGGAATTGGCTGATGTAGTTGCCAAGACACTCTCCATAATACACCTGACCACCATGACTTTTCAAACACCATGGAATCTTTATATCTGAGGAAAAGGACTTGGGAGTACTTATGGATGAGAAGTTGGACATGAGCCGCCAATGCTCATCTGCAGCCCAGAAGGCCATCCGAATCCTGGGCTGCATCAAAAGAAGTGCTGCCAGCAGATTGAGAGGTGATTCTGCCCTTCTACCCTGCTCTGGTGAGACCTCACCTGGAATACTGTGTCCAGCTTTGGAGCCCTCAAAACAAGGACATGGACCTGTTGGAGTGTGTCCAGAGGAGGGCCACAAAGATGATCAAAGGACTGGAGCACCTCTCCCATGATGACAGGCTGAGAAGGCTGGGCTTGTTCAGCTTGGAGAAGGCTCCAGGGGGACTTTATAGCAGCCTTTCAATACCTTAAAAGTGTCTATAAGAAAGCTGTGAAAAACTGTTCAAAAGGGCATGTAGCAACAGGACAAGGGATAATGGTTTTAAACTCAAAAAGGGGAGATTTAGGTTGGATATTAGGAAAAAGTTCTTCAATATGAGGGTGGTAGATCACTGGAACAGGTTACCCAAAGAGGTAGCGAAGACCACATCCCTGGAGATATTCAAGGTCAAGCTTGATGGGGCTCTGACTGACCTGATCAAGTGAAGATATCCTGCTTACTGCAGGGGAATTGGACTAGATGACCTCTAAGGGTTCCTTCCAACCTTACACAAGTAATTCGCTACATCATTTATGGACTTCAAATGTCCCAACACTGCATCTAGATTTAGGTATTTTGTGTTATTTCTCATATACAGTTCTCATGTAATAAACTACTACGAATGATTGGAGTCAAAACTCATCATGTATTCTACCTTTTGGCCTGAAAAATCAGAACCTCTAGTGAATTCTTGGTAAAGGCCGTGGTTGAAGTGGTCAAAAATTCATGTGAATTTAGTCTACAATGCTGAATAGCTGTTCAGTGACTTTCTTGACTAGATCCCCTTTGAGTATAATGGGAGATTACCTATCTAGCACACTTGGAAATGTGGGCGATGGTCCCTTCAGCCATTTGACAGGAGATAGGACAAGGGGAAATGGCACAAAGCTGCACCAGGGCAGCTTCAGATTAGATGTTAGGAAAAAAACTTTCACTGAAAGAGTTGTCGGGGCCTGGAACAGGCTGCCCAGGGAGGGGGTTAAGTCACCATCCCTGGATGTGTTAAAAAAAATGGTAGATCAGTTACTTAAGGATATGGTTTAGCATAGGGTGGGAATGGTTGGACTTGGTCTTAATGGTCTTTTCCAATCTTGTGATTCTGTGATTCTGTGAGATGCCTAAGGAAAAAGCGTGTTAAGCTGTGAGCTCAACACTTTTCACAGAGCATAAAAGCTTTCATGTGAAATTAGAGCAAAGAATGAAACAAAGAACTATCAGGGAATGTGAGTGAGGTACAAGTACAACTAGCTATTAACCCTAGTTCAAGAAAAGGAGGTATACTATTGATGTCTATATAGAAGATCAGGTAATGGAGAACATTTGAGGACGAGGTGGTAAGAGGAGAACAGGGAAGAAGAGGGGTGATGGATTGATTTTATTGCTTTCAGCATAGATCACAAGAAGGCACTTAGCCGTATCTTCTCAAGGGTTTGCACCAATCTTTGAGGCTTGAGCCTTTTTGTGTAATTGTATAGTGATATCAGAATAAAATTATTAACACTATCACATTATTAATGCTCTTTCAGCTTACAGGAGACAGCATTTTTGTTAAAAAATATTTTTTCTTTCTCCTTTTCCCCCTGCGTTTCAAACTGACACTTCTCTCCTTCCAATCTTGCAAATTTTATTTCCCTTTTCTTGGGAGTCTGAGGTTTTCTCAGTGTTTTGGGACAACAAGGATCCCCCAACACCTCTGCAGAACCAGTTCTTCATGCTGGTCACATCAGATGATCGCACTGCCTTGTTACAGAAGGAAGCTGCTGAAATATGGTCTAAGCAGCCATATTTCCATTAGTCATAGTAACTCTCCTGTGTAAGGAATTGTCTGGGCCAGCAGCTGACAGATAATCTGAGCTGATGACCACAACTGCTTTGTGAAGTGATCATCCTTCAGGCAAGTGACCTACACCTATCCTCATGTGGTGGTTTGGCCCTGGCTGGAGGCCAGATGCCCACCAAAACCACTCTATCACTCCGCTTTTCAGCTGGACAGGGGAGAAAATGCGTATTGAGGGGCTTAGGAGTCAAGATAAGGACAGGGAGAGATCATTCTGCAATCAGCGTCATAGGCAAAACAGACTCAGCACAGAATAAAGGAAAGAAAACTCTAATTTATTACACTGCACTACACACTCAGTGAGACCAGAGTTGGACAATAAGAACTGCAAGCAGATCTGAAAGCATGTTCCCCCACCCCTCCCTTTTTAGCAGATTTAACTTTATTTGTGATTTTGGTCCATTCTTCCCCCCACACTGTGGCACAGGAGGGGCAGGGACTGGGGTTTTCGTTCAGTTCCTCACGAGTTGTTTTCCTTCTTAGCTGAGAAGGCATTCCTCACACTCTTGCTCTGCTGCAGCATGGGTTCCCACCCATGGGAAACAGTCCTCCATGAACAAACAGCTGTGGTATGTAAGGCACTGCAGTATCTAGTTGCTTGTTCTGCCCCTTTGCTGAAGGTTACTGCCATCATAGAAAAAGCTGACAGAAGTGAATCTGCACTCATATTTCAACAGTTGCTGTTCACAGGTTGATTTATGAGGGCAAACTCTACAACTGAGGTATGGATTGACACATTGAGTGGCTGAGGTATTGACTGTTGGGATCAGCAACACCTTAAACCATTGCAGCTAAATCCAGGAGTGACTTAACTTCATAAAGCTTAAAGCTATTATTTTCAAATTTATTACACACTATGCCCCTGAAATTGTCTTATGAAACTAGAATAATGTGAAACTAGGCAGTCACACAATGTCAGGTTTCCAAATTAAAAGGATTTCAACTTTTTAAATTCATCATCTTAACATTGTATTACTATAAAATGGTGCTTGTAAGAGAAATTGCAGAAAAGAACAAGAAGAATGGGCAGAGTTCTTGAAAACACGACCTCTGAAAAAAGGATAGGGTTTAAAGGAAAAAAAATGACTGGAAGGGATATAAAATAGCACTCTTTGATATGCAAAAGGTAGTTACAAAGAGGAAAGGAATAATCTGTTCTCTGTGTCAGCCTTGGATAGAACAAGAAGTAATGGTCTTAAATTAGAGCAAAGGAAATTTAGATTATGTATTAGAAAAAGGTTTTCAACTATAAATCATGGAAAAGGACTGTCTAGGGAGACTATGGAATTATCATTACTGGAAGTTTTGAGAACAGACTGGGCAGACAACTTTCAAGGCTGAATAAGGTGGAGGTGATCCTGTCCTGAGAAAGAACGATGAACTCTTGAAGTACTTTTTGAGATCTGTTTTCTTTGATGCTGGAACATCTAATATGTCACACGAATTTAAGTACAATTTAATTGAAAAAACCCAAACCAGTGGCCAGACAGTGTGAAGAATAAAGGACATACTAGTTTACTGACTAACAGATTATACTGGGACTGATTTACTACTATGCTGTGAAATTAATGACATATTAATAGCTTTAGCTTATCCAGCTGGGGAACACACTGAATGATTCAGAAAGGACCAAAGTGCTTTGCTTTCTTCTCTTCTTTTACCTTTAAAGCTATTTTTAACTCTTTTCTGCATTGAGTGAATTGTGATAGCTAATGGAAGAAAATTATATCCCCACTCCCCTTTGTTCTCAGGCCTTTGGTACCAGCAGCCTGTACAGCTTACATACAAGGGGTTCCAGCACTTAGGTTATCTGAGTAATACTTCAGTGGTATGCAACTACTACCTGAACTGCCCAAGATGTCTTCTTACGTATATGAGATATCTAGCATGGACCTAGGATATGTGCTGATGCTACGTAAGCAAATTAAGATTTGGAATTTCTGGTTTCAGCCACAAAATAAAACTGGTGAAGATATATCTGTGGTCAGCAATAAAAGCTGCCCTTTCCAAGGTATTCTAGGAGAGGGTCTCACTGTGCTAATACTTAAGACTGAACAATTCACAATGAGGTTATAAAGATAACTGAAATACCTTTACCATAATTTAGCTCAAATATTTTAAAGGTTAATGGTTTATTAGGATAATGCGCGCCACAAAAGGTCGTATCAGGTAAACTCATAAAAGCAAACATCTTGAAATAGAATTATAGAATCATAGAAACATTGAGGTCAGAAGGAACCTCTGATATTCAACTGGTCCAGCCCCCTTGCTCAAAGCAAGGTCAGCTAGAGCAAGTGGTCCATTTGGGGTTTAAATATCTCTAAGGGTAGAGGCTCCAAAACCACTCTGGGCAACTATTCCCATACTGTGTGTTCAGCCACACCATAAGTTTTTGCTCATGATGACTAAGTGGAATTTTCTGTATTTAGATTTGTGCCTGTTGCCTCTTGTCCTTTCACTGATTAACACTGAGAAGAATCTAGATCTACTTTCCCCAATGGGTACCGATGCGTAAGATCCCCCCTGAACTTCCTCTTTTCCAGGCTGAACAGTCCCAGCTCTCTGAAAATATTTAAAAGGAGCATTGGAGAAAAGGCCTAAGTGACTCATAGTCTGTTGTGGTTTTGTGTGGCAAGGTTCTGGTGGAGGAGGGGTGCTGCAGGGGTGGCTTCCACAAGAAGCAGCTAGAAGCTTTCCCTAGACCTGACAGTTGGGACTGAGCCAATCAGTGACAGTCACAGCACTTCCATGAATCACATATAGGAGAAAAAGAATCTTTAAACAGACACTTTTTGCCACCAGAGAAGGGAGTGAGAAGATGTAAGAAACTGTGCAGACATCAAGGTCAGTGAAGAAGGGGGGGGAGGAGATGCTTCAGGTGCTGGAGAGGGAGATTCCCCTGCAGCCTGTGGAGAAGACCATTGTGGAGTGGGTGTGCCCCTGCAGCTCTGAATAAGAATTGCTCTGTAGTAACAAAAACATCCCTGTGTTATCAACACTGTCTGTAGTACAAATACAAAGCACAGCCCCATACAAGATAATGTGAAGAAATTGAATTATTCCAGCCAAAGTCATCACACACACTATTTTATTTTTTTTTTATAAAAAATGAAGAAAAAGATTTTTAGTGGTTTGAGATACTTTCATACCAAGTTCAAGATAGCCTTTTATATGAGATACATCTACTTTCTCATTTACTTTGCTATTATGGCTGATATTCTTGGAGTCCTATTTGGAAAATGTGAACAGATAGGAGGAACTATATGAGTGCCAACTGGAGGAAAAGGTTATCAATCCCTATCAAGGATATGGATATTCTGGGTATTTGGCAGAAAAGGAAAGGTCAAGAAACATTTAAAGTAGAATAGAGGGAAATGAAACTAAAAATATATTGTCAGATTCTCAAAGAAAAAAAAAATAATTCAGTGTTATCACATTGAAGCTCTTTGTGAGTCTAGTTCAAACTCTTGGAAAGGTTAGGAAGAGTTATATGTCTTCAAAACCATCCCTTGGCTTGTCAGAGCTAATCCACACAGAGATTTTAAGTGTCACTATGATATTCAAAACCACCATGCAGATGCAGCAAATCAGCCAAACAGATCTCCTGTACTGTGTCTAGTTCTGGGCTCCCCAGCACAGGAGAGACATAGAGGTATTTGTGATAACCCAGAAAGTGGCCACAAATAAGATGAAGAGACGGAAGACTTTCCTATTAGGAGGAAAGGCTGAAAGAACTGGGGCTGTTTGACACAGAGAAGGAACAGCTGATGTATGTAAACACCCAGTGGGAGGGTGCAAAGAAGACAGAACCAGGGTCTTTTCAGTGGTGCCCAGTGACAGGACCAGAGTCAATGGGCACAACCTGAAACACAGAAGGATCCCTCCTAAAACCAGGAAATACCTTTTATGCTGCCAGGATGACTGAGCACTGACACAGTCTCCTGGTTTTGGGTAGGATAAAATTAATTTTCACAAGGAGCAAGCACAGGTGAGCCAAAGTGGCCAAGGGGGTTTTCCATACCATGTGACATCATGCTCCCCATAAAGGGTGTTAGTGGTGGAGGGGTGGGTCTGCACACCTTCAGGAGCTGCTGAGTGTGGGCTGAACATCTGTTTGGTTGTCAGGTCAGTAAAGTGCCTTGTGTTATCACCATGGTGTATATTCTGTTACAAAACCTGCTCTTTCCCTCATCCTATGCTGTGTCAGCAAACTGCCCTTACCCCACCCCGCAGTTTGCCTTTGCCCATTCTCCACACTGTTCAGCCAGGGAAGGGGCGGGTGAGCAGTGTGTGGTACTTAGCTGCCAGCTGGAGCTGAACCGTGACATACAGGTTACCCATGGAGATTGTGGGGTCTCTATATTAACTGTCTGTATGTGGTTCTGTGCAGCTGTATCTAGGTGGCTTTGACTGAGTAGGGTGTCCCTTCCAACCTCCACCATTACAGAGTAACAGAATCACAGAATGATAGGGTTTAGAAGGGACATCTGCAGATCATCTAGTCCAACCCCTCCTACCAGAGCAGGATCACCTAGAGCAGGTTGCACAGGATCATGCCTAAGAGTATTTTGAGTATCTCCAGAGGAGGAGAGTCTATAACCTGTCTGGGCATCCTGTTCCAGTGCTCTGTCATCCTCACAGTAAAGCAGTTCCTCCTCATGTTTAGGTGGAACCTCCTGTATTCAAGTTTATTCCCATTGCCTCTTGTCCTGTCACTGGGCACCACTGAAAAAAGACTGACCCCATCCTCCTGACACAGACCCCTCAAGTATTTATATGTATTGGTAAGATCCCCCCTCAGTGTTCTCTTCTCTAGGCTAAAAAATCCCAAGTCCCTCAGTCTCTCTTCATAAGAAAGATGTTCTACTCCCCTAATCATATTCATAGCCCTTTTTTGTACCCTTTCAGTAGCTCTCCATCCCAAAGTTTCAGATGTCATCATGTAATGAGTCTAGAATATGTTCTTTGCCAGAATTGCAAATAAGGAACTTGAAATCTCTCTCCAAACAAGAGAGAAGTTTTGAACATCAGAGTTCAGATTCTGGAATTTTGGCATTTCAGAAAGCTCACTTAACCTTTATCGATATGATTTTGCCAAATGCTGGAACAGCTTTCATTACCATTTCAGTAAAGACAGCGGACCCTTGAAAGAAATATCAAACATTAAAAACATGTCTGGTAGGGTCTGTATTTTATGTAGCCCATTTCCTATTGGTGTTAAAAAACTTACTCGTGTACAAATTCACTGTTCTAATGAAGAGCAGATAATGAGTCAGCTTAGACTGTTCGTGTGAATTATTCCCCTTTCTTCTTACTATGAAAACAGTAGCCTTCTACAAGGCTTCTACAGAGGCCTTTGAACAAATACAATTATTTTTTTTCTCCATAGCAGGACTGTGAAGTGCCACTTAATTTGACATAGAAGTTGGAATTCCCATTCTTTTCAAAATTAAAAAAAAAAAAAGCTCATAAAAGGAGAGAAAAAATAAGATTATTAGAATATTATGTGTTGTAATCTTAATGTGTTTATCCAAATTTATCTGTCTGAATCTTAGGCACCATGTTAGGCATTGGGCAAATTAGCAATTTTGACACCTTTTCTAATCACTGAGGAGAGACAGGTTCCAAGTTACAAACTTTGAAGACAGTTCACTTGATCTAGTTTAGGCGTTTAGCTTAAGATAAATTTGTTTTTCTTCTGGAATGGCGAATCTCTTTTCCTTTGTAGTAGACCAAGCTATGTTTCTTGGTAGTTAAAGTTAAGTAAATAGAATCCATCCAAAGGGCTTATTCAGAACAAGTACATTTTGCCCAACTCCTGGTTTAGCCAATTCTGATATACTTTAGGTCTAGGAAGTGCTTCCAGGTGCCTACTTTCAGGTTCTACCTAGCTTTTGGATCTGCCTCAAACCAGCCACCACTGCTTTGTCCCCTGCAGGGTTCTCCAAGTATCCTGCTTAGATAAAAATAATTTGAAAAAATATTTACAAAGTACCAGGACCCAATAGACCTAGCTCTGCAAAAAGTGACATTCTTGCCAAAACAGAGAAGCCCTTTGAACTTACTGTTTCCTTCTGCAGTTACTTGGGTTTTGGACCTATGACTTCACAGTGATTCAGTTTTATTAAAGAGAATGGCAAATGTCTTGTTTCCAAAGTGTTTTGTAACCTGGTGTTGACTGTACACTCTTTTGGAAAGCAGGCAATGAAAGTTCAAATACCTTCTAGTTGTTCTGAATGTGGTTTCTTTTTTAAAAAGCAAGCAAGCAAGCAAGCAAGCAACCAACCAACCAACCAAAAAAACCCCACAGTGGCTTGTATTAGCTTTACTATCAAAGCCAGGCATCTCATTAGAGAGCTTAATCTCAGAAGTGAACTGAAAATAGCTATAACAGCTATTGTCTGCTAGACCCTGCATCAGCAGGGCTGCTGCCAGGAATTGCTGCAGACAGTGCTTGGGAAAATAAAGGGCAAACAGGAGACCCAGCTTTGGAATTTGGATGACTGATACGGGTGACTGAGTCGGCCTAAGGACATAATGCCAGAGGCTTTTTTAGCTGTTGATTTTGAACGCAGGGAGGCAAGCCTCACTCTCCAATCTAAGCTCCCCTTTTTCTCTCACAGTCCGTGTAAGTTCTGGATAATTTAAGCAGCTTCCTACTATCTCTATCAGCTAATGAAAAGTTTTCCCTCTACCATCTGCACTGTAGAGGAAGATGGAAATCTGATGGAAAATCCCCCTGAATGTCAAGTTGTGTACAGAGCCTGCATTTCAGGGCTTATCTGGGCACAGACATTTCTGAGGATACAGACCTTCAAGGCTGTTGTATATGCCACCTTCTGTACTCTTTTCACTTGCATCCACAAATCTCTCCCATGCAAAGATTTGTCTCTTCCCTTCCTCCCCCCTCATCTCCACCACGCATTTTAATGTCAGTATCAGCAGGTGACATAATTTTTTGTTTCTCATTAGTGACCGTTGAACTGCAAATGTCTTTCTGTCACCTGCACCCACAGTTGCACATGCTAGAAACATCTGTGGGCAGGTAAGAGCAAATGTAAAGCTGCTCAAGGGCAGACAGGAGACAGGCTATTGCATTCCAGCCCTGGGTGTTTTCTACATAGTACATTCAGCCTTGGCTCACCATTGGGCTTGCTGCAATGCAAACAATAAATAGATAAACAAATAAAAATACCTAATTAAATGGATCTTCATGGCTTTGGTGTGAAATACAACAGAGTCTCTGCAACTAATTGAATTGCTATGGTAATATCTCGTTGCTCCTACTATCTCTGTATTAGCATTACCTACCTTTTTTTTATTCGTGGCTGTAATCCAGACTCAGTCATGTTCTCTAAACATAAGGAAAAATGCTCATATGAATTATTTTTGCCTGAAAAGCAGCTATTGTACGTAAGCAATCATGTAAAAAAATCACAAGGAACCTAGTGTATGGATTTAGTGTGTTTATATGGCAGCACAACGACATGATAGATTGTAATGGTTCTACGGTAAATAATACAGATTAAAATTAGACTTTAAAAACAATGTAGCTGTCTCAGTTCACTGAGTGTTTAAAATTATCTAATCTCTCATTTACTTCCATCAAATGTATTTTTCTTCTTTTGAATTCAGCATTCAGAGGCAGGGAAATCCAGAATTATTTCACAGTAAAATAACATAAGGAGTCTTTATTAAAGTGACACATCAATCTATTTGTATCCTGCCCATCAATATGATTCCTGATCCCTTAATTGTAAGTACGTAAATTCACCAAGAAGTCTAGCCTGAGGTTTGCTGTTGATGTTTTCCTTACTAATAGAAAACAATCTTAAGACACTATTTGTTGCCTTTCATCCACAGGGACAAAATTATTGTGGGTGGCTGTGATTTCACAGTGGAAGCCAATAAGAAAGAAGGATGCTTGACTGTGTATAAATTTTCAGTACCCTTGCATACTTTGTATGGCCAAACACCTGCTGCTATTACTGAATTCCCTCTGGAATATATTGTTTTAAAATGGTTCCCTTGTCAATAAGAATAACTGGTATTTCAAAAAAGACACTAATGTCATGAATATTACCATGCTAAAGTGTGAAAATGTGGAAACAAGTATACAGGAACTTTCTATTAAAAAAAAATCAAAAATCAAAACTTCTCTCCGTTTAACCTACTGTGATTCCAATGAGACCACCTCTCTATATTGGACAGACTTAATCTACTTATGGACACCCCAAGAGAAAAACAGTACAGGAAGTCACACCACACATCGAAATTCTGAAAATGTTCCTTAAATAATTGTGACCCATTTCTTCTTGACTCCCAGTGATGAGTCATTTCCACATCTGTCTGTACAGCTGATGGGATGGGTCTGTTTATGGTGCCATTCAGTGTACATGTTGATGTGTCCCACAAGACTGCAGCATGGTACTTCTTAGGGTGCCTGGGCCCCCTGAACTGGAAGACAGGGATAGGGAGGAAGGAAGCCCCCGTAATCCAAGGGGGGTTAGCAACCTACCACACCACTTGGACACATACACGTCTATGAGGCCAGATGGGATTCATCCAAGCTTGCTCAGGGAGCTGGTAGAGGAGCATACCAAGCCACTTTCCATCATTTACTGGCAGTCCTGGCTCATTGGAGAGGTCTTGGTTGATTGGAAGTTAGCCAATGTGATGTCCATCCACAAGAAGAGCCAGAAGAAGGATCCTGGGAACTACAAACCTGTCAGTCTGAACTTGGTGTCAGTGAAAGTTACAGAGCAGGGCATCTTGACTGCCATCACACAACATACAGGACAACCAGGTATCAGGTCCAGTCGGCATGGGTTCATGAAAGGGAGGTCCTGCTTGACTAACCTGATCTCTTTCTATGACAAGGTTAGTGGATGAGGGAAAAGTTGCGAATGTTGTCTACCTGGACTTCAGTAAAACGTTTGACATCATTTCCCACAGCATTCTCCTGGAGAAACTGGCTGTTCATGGCTTTGAAGAGTCTACACTTCTCTTGGTAAAAATCTGGCTGGATGGTCAGACCCAAAGAGTTGTGGTGAATGGAGTTAAATCCAATTGGTGGCTGGTGGAAGTGGTATTCCCCAGGGTTCTGTACTGGGGCCAGTTCTCTTTAATATCTTTATCAATGCAATGGACAAGGAGATTGAGTGCCCTCTCAATAAGTTTGCAGATGACACTAAGTTGGGTGGGAATGTTGATCTGCTTGAGGGTAGGAAGTGCTCTACAGGGGGGTCTAGACAGGCTGGATCAATGGAACAAGGCAGATTGTATGATGTTCAAGAAGGCTCAGTCCTGAGTCCTGCACTTGGGTCACAACAACCCCATGCAACACTACAGGCTTTGGAAAGAGTGACTGGAAAGGCGCCTGGGGGAAAAAGACCTGGAGGTATTGGTCAATAGCTGGCTGGGTATGAGTCAGCAGTGTGCCCAGGTGGCCAAGAAGGCCAACAGCATCTTGGCTTGTGTGGCCAGCAGGACTAGGGAAGGGATTGTTCCCTATTCTTGGCACTGGTGAGGTTGTACCTCAAGTAGTGTGTTCAGCTTTGGGCCCCTCATTACAAGAAAGATATTGAGGTGCTGGAGCGAATTCAGAGAAGGTCGATGAAGCTGGTGAAGGGTATAGAGTGCAAGTCTTATGAGGAGAGGCAGAGGAAATTGGGGTTGTCTAGCCTGGAGAAAAGGAGTCTGAGGTGAGGAGACCTTGTTGCTTGCTATAATTACCTGAAAGGAGGTAATAGTGAGGAAGGTGTCAGTCTCGTTTCCCAAGTAACAAGAGATACATCCTCAAGTACCTCCAGGGAAGGTTTAGATTGGATATTAGGAAAAAAATATTCACTGAAGGACTATCAAACACTGGAACAGGCTTCCCAGGAAAGTGGCTGAGTCACCATCCCTAGAGATATTTAAAAGTCATGTAAATGTTTAGGGACATGGTTTATCGGTGGACTTGGCTAAGTTAGGTTTACAGTTGGACTCAATGAAATTAAGGGTCTTTTCCAATCTAAATTATTCTATGATTCTATGAGATCTCAGAAGATAGAATTTTTCTGTCAGAACTCCCTTCCAGACTGAGGATACTGTCTGCATTCCAGGCAGCAAAAGTTTAACAGTTACTGAAGATGGTTTTTTATATCATATACCTCCCACAAAATGTTTAGTGATCTAGAGGAGCATTGATGTTCCTACAAGCTGTACATAAGTAAAGCTTTAGGATGCTTGCTGGAACTGGGAGCCCTGGTGTATGCTGTCCTGTGGAAAGTCTTCTCTCACTTTCCTGCGTACTCTCAATAAATGAATGCTGTTCATCATCATCTACTTTTCTGATATAGAAATATTCCTTGTCCCAAGCAAGTGAAGTTATAATTGAAAATGAAGGTATTCACAGAGTTCCAAAACGGTGTGGGTTTGTTTTGGTTTTTTTTTTTGTTGTTGTTTTAATTGGCTTTGTTTGAGGGTTTTTTTGCTACTTGCAAGAGTTGCTAAATACAGATCTCTCTCTGTGAATTACAAGCAATTTTGGTACTCAGACACAAAAAGAGTATTTACTGGTTTGATTAGACTTTTTGAAATAGAATTCTAGTAAAGTTACCTTTTTGTGTTACAGAGTTAAAAAAACATAGGTTGTAATGTTGTTCAAGGGTAAAATGTGAGGTAATTGTACAGGTTTTATTTTCTAACATTTTTTTCATAGATATTTAACACTCTTGCTCATTAGAAGTTGTTTATGTTTTAAACCAACCACATTTCCACAAGACTAATTCAAGCAATAAAACCAGCTTCTACTTTTATGGTAAATCAATGCTTGCAATAGTAAATAAAAACAAATCACTTGCCATAATAATGCCTGTCCTTCCAGCAATACATTCTACCTCTCCATCATGAATCTTTAGAATTAAACCCTTTCTTATTCGTATAATATTTACATTCACAATCAATTTATTTTGCTTTTAAAAACCCTTCATTTTTACCTTTTGTATTATGAATAAAGAGATGGAAAAGCCCACCACATTCACCAGCAAGAAAAGGTTTGAGTTCAAAGTACTCTATTAGTGTAAAACTGCTGCAATAAATATATTTCATAGTACCATGATGTATTTATTATTGGTATACTCTCAGGTGCTACTACACACTGGTCTCCGTGATAATTTCAGTTACAAACATAGCTTTTGAAGGTGTTATAACAGCTATAATACTATGTTCTGCTCTAAAATTTGGCATAAAAATAATAAACTAATTCCATCTTAGAAAAAAATTGATGTAAAAAATCTTAGGCCAATGCCATCTTAAAAAAACCCTTCATGTTGGTGTGTTTGGTTTGAGAGGCTTTTTGTTTTGCCTTTGTTTGGAAGGCAAAACTGTGCAATCAGAAAAAAAATCATGGTGAAAAAACATTTGTCTTCTTCAAAACATTAAAAGAAGATTACCATGAACAAATGGAACTTTGCATTGTTTAGGTTCCTATTAGAGACAAGTAATCATTAATGTGGAGGGGTGATTTGTAATCTGTAAGTTAATTTCTCAGTCATAGCTTCACGGTCTGTCATCACATGCTCCCATTTATCAAACAACACACAAGGCTAAAGACAAACTTTTGCTACAGGGTCTTGCTCCTTTCTTGGCTACATTGGAATGACACCGTCATCCTCATGAGCCAATTTCTGACGCTATCACATTGCATGTTATGCAGCCTTTGTAATTGGACACTGCATAAAGCACAGTAAGAAGTCTCCTCAAATATGGTACACTGACCAAGTACTGGGGTATTATTGGCACTTTTGGGAACAATTACTTAGAATATTGATTTGCCCTAAAACCTGGGCCAGTAAAATCTAAACCTGTGACTGTAAATTGTGGTTGCTGCTGTTATGTTCTGTTTTTGAGAAATATACAAAGCCTTTCTGACTTATTTCTCATCTAGTGCTTCTTTGATCCTAGTTTTAGTTTGCAATCTGATGTGGGTTTTTTGCTTTTTTTTCTTTTCTTTTTTCCCTCTGACCTAGGCCTCTTTGTTTTTTAAATCTTTAAATACTCCATTGACTACTTACAATTGAGAGAATCATAGAATGATTTAGGTTAGAACTTTAAGATCATTGAGACCAGCTGTAAGCCTAACACTGTCAAATCTAACACCAAACCATGTCCCTGTGCGCTCTGAGCAGCCTGATTTAAAGGTGTTCTTGCTTTTTGTAGGGAGGTTGGACTAGACGGCCTTTAAAGATCCCTTCCAGCCCAAACTATTCTATGATTCTATACAGAAACTTTCTTTTTAAAAGTAGAATGTAAGATCTTAAGTATACCAAGGGCCTTTTTTTTTTTCTTTTAAAAATGTTTCTTCATATTCTGTGTTTTTTTCTGTTTCTTCTA
This sequence comes from Zapornia atra, assembly GCA_013400835.1. Classification (NCBI taxonomy): domain Eukaryota; kingdom Metazoa; phylum Chordata; class Aves; order Gruiformes; family Rallidae; genus Zapornia; species Zapornia atra. The sequence goes on along the minus strand of VZTU01019867.1, from coordinate 28,323 downwards.
GGATTTGAAAAGGAGAAAATCCATAACAAATAATTTGGTTTTCTGATTATGCAGTGACTATGCTTCCTGTTATTCTGCACTTTACATCCATTTGCTTTTTTTTATTTTCCCAGTTCCTTGTGATTCACTGTCTATTCTATAGCATCGCTGACAGCAGGCTAGTAAAAAACTACTGCCTGGCCTGCTAACTAGCACACAACTTTTGTTTAGGTTGGGATTTGCTGTCAGTTTGGTTTATTTATTTATCCTTGAGACCTGCTTCTCTCACATAATCCCTTGACAGTAGAGGAATTTTCTTTGGTACTCAGTTAACAACTGATGGGAAGCTGCTGTTTTCTTTTTCTTATGAACTGGTGATGGTTCCCTTTCCCTCTGGACAGTGAGGTGACACCTCTTGTTTAGAACCATCGTGACAAAGATTGCAGCAGAATATGCTGGGCAGACAAGTGCTCAGATGCTTAACTGCTGGAAAACTGTTCTTTCCACACACACTTCTCCCAGGAGCTACACACTCAACCTTATCTTTAAGGTGTCTCCTCATCCTGCACCTGGGACCACTGCCGTACTACTGCATCCTTCTTCTCATATGGGTTGTCCAGTATAGTTGATAGTCCAGTAACACAATCTTCATCCACAACTACTCCAGGCAGAATGATATTAGGAAACCTCCTGGTGATGGAAGGGTGTTCTTATATTTTTATTTTTTTCTCCCCCAGGAAAAAAAATCATAAAGCTTAAAAGCGCATTCTTAAGAAAATGGAATTCAAGAAACATAGAAATCATAGGAGTTGAGAAAGGAAATATATACCTAGAGAGTTTAGATTCGTAAGATTCAGCAGTCCTTGGACACAAAATTTTATTTTAAACATATGTAAGAAAAGTGGGTGCATGTGTATGTTTGCAAGGAAAATATACCTTGAAATAAGTTGAAGAGTTAATATATTTGTCTAGGGTTTTTTTACCTGATTTTATTTAATGCCATTGAGAGACCTGTTTTATCGATGATCTTTCATACCAACAAAGCTTTATGGTTAAATAAGAAGAGCAGTATAAATTATTATAAGATTGCACAAGTAAGGGTTGAACGGTGGACTCTGAACATGTCAGATATTGCCAAGCTCTCAGGATAAATATCTGTTTGACAGGTTATTCATCAAATTAGATTATATACAGAGGAGGATCGAATGGAGGTTCTTCAAGATACCACAACAGATTTTTTTTTCTATTAATAAAATGATGCAAAATAAAAGAGAAATTTCAGAATAATTTTTGAGTAAATAGTAGCCTTTTTGTTTTCAATAGGCTTTCATAAAATTATCAAGCTAGTATGTATTTTAAAATAGTATGTCTTTGGCATTTTTTTAATCCATGAAAATGAATGGGAAAGTATATTAGACATTATAAGTAATAGTGACTGGATAACCAAACTTGAAAATTTCTGCAGAATACAGAACTAGAGGCATATAAATGAAAGAGAAGGTATTGATCAATGTCTAAAAGTCAGAATTTTTTTCTCCTATAGACTCTCAGTGAAATTTAAGGGAATATATTTATATAGAAAAAGAACCATTACAAAAATATTCACTTTTTTATATTCTCTCTCTTTGCTGAGAGAATTGCAGTGACAGTTTAGCAGGCTTCAGTTTACGAAAATGAATAAATCAGGGCATTAGATAACATCCAAAAATATTTACCAGAACATCATTTTAATTAGCTCCATCTTTGATAATCCATGTTGGGGTTTTTAGCACCTTGCTCTGGGGATCAGTCACTGACCAGAATGAAAGAAAGATTCTGGATGTGCTGGGGTCTGATCAGCGTATGCCAAAGTGAAAATTTCATGGCTTTGAACACTGGTGGGTGGGGAAAACCATGTCTGGGATCTGTGGAAAAAAAGAGCTTGAGTAGAATGTAGGCAGTCAAAGTACAAACCAGTGTGCAGAACTGATATGCTCAGCAGCTAAATAGAATATTCTCATCTGATGCTACTACCAGCTAAAAGCAGTGACTCATTCAAGTGTACTTGAGAAATGTGTTTAGAAAAAATTGAGAAGGGAGGAATTCCTGAAGCCCAGCTACATACTGAACAGATTTAGAAGGTTCCCATAAAATATTAACTCTCACATCCAACAGTTCAGCCTCACAACACGTAATAAGCACACTGTTATCTCTTGCAGGAGCTAATCCACTCACCTTTCTAGACCATGCTTAACAACATGGCTTCTTCAGTAGCCTGCTGTTAGCTCTGTTCTCACTGCAGTTTTTCACACTTCTATGAAACTGAACTGCTAAAATAGCTTCCTCCAGCAGGAAAAGTAATTTTGTTGGTACTAGTATCATACATTTAATAAAATAATTTTCACTGCATTTTCCAAAGATCTGTCTCTTGGTCAAATACATTCATGGTCTAACTAGCTTTCACCATCTGGGTCAAACTTGAAAAAAATATTTAGCATATAGTATTGTGGTAAAATGAGTAAACTGCTCTGCAGAAAGTGACCATATTGACAGATGTGTAAGTCTGTAAATGTGGCACCAGAGGGTTGGGGAGGAGAACAGGCAGACAAAGGCAAACCACAGGGTGAGGTAAGGCAGGTTGCTAAGACAGCAAAGGGAAAGGGAAATAACAGCAGCATTTATAGCGGAATATACAGAAATGGTGATAACACAAAGCACACTACTGACCCAATGACCAACTAGATGCTCAGCCTGCGCATAGCCCTTCCTGGAGCTGTGAGGAGCCTGCTCTCTGACTAGCCCCCTTTTATGGGGAGCATGATGTCACAGGGTATGGAAAACCCCCTTGGCCAGCTTGGCTCACCTGTGCTAGCTCCTTGTGGAAATTAACTCTATCCTAGCCAAAGTCAGGACAGTAACTAACTACACTCTTTGGAGTACTGTTAATATAGGAGTCTCTTTTTATTTATATTCATCAGTTCACAAAGTTTACCTGAAGACTTGTGAACCCAATTAAAAGTAGGTAAATAAAACCTCCTGGTGAGATTTTTCAGTGACAGCTTTTACTCAGAGGATGGCAATTCCCAAGGGGTGACCTTAATCACATGACAGTGATGTACTGTATCATGTTCAGTTGATTACTTATCTGTTTCTGAAACTGATGGATCAGATACAGGAGCTTGTTTATCATGTTCAACTCCTTGTCTGTTTGATTCAGTAAAAGTTTTATCAGATTTAACATGCTATGTATTTATCAGGTGATATGTGTGTTTAATGTGCAATGCAATAGATAACGATAGTGCTGCGAGGGCAGGGAATCTATCAGTGTTTCCATTATAAACCCCATTTGCCAGGGTTTATCACTGAGCTACAGCTCACTGGTTGTCAGCTCAAATGCACTTTTAAAAATAAAATCATATTTATATTGGGTTGACTTTTTTGTATTGAGAAAGCTGGTCTTAGGGATGCCTATTGTTTCAGAGGCTTTGCACTTAATACAGAAAAAAATGACTTCCAAAGGCAAGCAGAAGTGTTTTGTTCCACACTTTTATGCACTGAACTCACATTATCATTAATGTATGTTACGTCTATTTCTCATTTGATAGATCTACATCTCTATATCTTCCCTAATGGGCAAAGCAGCTATTTTAGCTTAAACATAAATAAACAAAATGCTTTTGAGATGTTTCATGCTTCTAGAGTAATCTGAGCCTCAAATTAAAAAAAATAAAATAAATTATGCTGTATTTAAATTAGGTGAATAGGTTCTTTTCAGTGAAATTTCTGCTAATATAATGACAGTTTTTCTGCTTGGGAGAAAGCTGTCAGGAAATTTGTAGAGCGAAAAAAAAGTGCTTGTGTCTGCCAACCTACATTTCTGCATGGTGTATGATTGCTTGTGGCTGCTTGCCTCAACTTCCTCAAGAAGCTACTATTCCCATGTATTTGAACCTGGCTTTAGTAGGAACAAAGATTTCTCCAGAAGCTGTTCTCTAGAGCAACTTCTAGCTAGCAGGTGCCAAAGGAGGCAAGATATCCTGCTGTGTGAGTCCATGTGAGACTGATGAATATACCAGACTCATGCAGAAGCAGGCGGCATCCTGGACTCACTCAATAAGATATATTGATGAAGGGTGAAATTTTACCTGTAAGTCAACTATGCTTTTTATACATATATAGTTATTTAAAGGGATTCAAAGGGATATATATGCATTGAAGAGCTCCAAAGAACACATATCAGTGTGTGAATTACCAACTGCAAGATGATGGTTCAGAATGTTTGTTAAAAATATTTTAGCAAACAGTCAGAATATATAAAATATACCAGCAGCAGAATGAATGGTTTAGTTTCTCACTGTTCCCATGGCTGAAGGTGTGGAATGTCATCCCCAGCAGCAGAATATGAGCATTGGCACCAGTGAGTGCATTTCCTGCCCTGTGAAAAAAGGCACATGGCAGGTTTAATCTACAATATTCCCAAGCATTGCTGCATGAAACTTCAGCCTGAGCATAGGAATATCATTCATAGAATGGAAGGAAGAGTGGAGTTGCAGCCTAACTTCTACTTCTGAACTGCAGAGTGTTTTTTGAAATAGGCAGATAAATAGATATAGCCCTTAGTTTAGGGCCCTGGCTTTCAAGCTTGGAAAAGAGATCTGGCATTGTAGAACAGGTCTTTCCATAATTCAGGAGTGTTTGGAGTCTGGACTCCTTGCATCAGCCAGACCTTTTGTGTTTCACTTTATCTCAGTTTCCCAGATGTAAAAGTCATGTTGCCATCAATCTTGCAGTGCAAGCTCACATCACCATACTCACAGATCTGTTTGCATTCGGTTGGAAAGAGTCAACTGACCTAGGTACAGCTGTGGTTTCTACCACCTGCGTAGTGCCTCAGTGCCATGATAGCCTTGAATTTTATGCCTAGAAGGATATGGTGAGGAAGCAATTGTTGGGGTTTTGTTCTTCTCATTGCAAAAATGAGATCTGTCATATTCTCTTCATGGAAGTGAGAATAGATCCTCATCAAACAGCCTCTCTTATAGACTAGGTTAAAAACTGTACATCTTTTAAGCTGCTCACTGACCTGTACAGTGTCTATGTTTGTAAAATGAGTTGTGCTACTAAAGACCCTTTTCTCTCCGTGAAACAGCCTCTCCTTTACCCTGTGTCATGTGACAGTTTATGCATTTGTAAATATTCCTGTTGTAACATGGTAGCCTGTCTGGCATGGCATGAATTACTGTACAAAGTTCACAGTGGTGGAGAATCAGGCCATTTAAGTGAAAACTGTTGTTGCATTTTAACATGATTTCACTAAACGGAGGGCTTTGCCACAACTTCAATGCTCTGATGACAGTTCTTTTTTACAGTTAATGTCCGTGCCATTTCATACAGTGTTATAAATATTTATTGTGAGCAAAACATCTCTTCAGCATTCTCAGCAAGTATTCACAAACAACATCCATATGGTATTTTCAATATTTTATGTTAATATTTGAGTTAGTGTTATAATGTCAGCAGGAGCTCTGAGGCTGGTATCATGGAAATCGAAATCTGCTATCAACATTAACACTGCATTCCTGCTGTCTCTTCAATAGCTCATGACAAATGTCAATGCTAATCTTACCCTGCTGATATGAAAAATGCCCCCAAAACAAACTGTTATACAGAAGCCATTCAAAACCAAAAATAAAATGGTAGCAGTCTTGAGTATTTAAACAGAAGCAGAAGCGCATACTCATGAATAATGCCATTTCAAAGGGAGGTAGAGTACCTTATGTCTGCATAGTCATTGGATGCCAGGAAAGAAAACAATAAACAAAAAAATTCTGTTTCTGTTGCTGGTCTAATCAGTTATTAGTTGGAATGTTTTGGAAATATTTTTCATGAAATTGAGAATGCAAAGAGAATGGAAATGAGAATCCTTGCTCCGGAAAAAAATTAAAAAATGCTTGATAGGAAATCTTAAGTCAGTGCAAAAAGATTGCATTCTTGGTGATAGGAAATGTACTCTTTCAAAGAGGTATATAAGGGGAATTTTTTGGCTATCTCTACTAGAATCTACTTACCAGATGGGAAACACAGAGCTTTGATGAATCAGTCTTCCTGAAAAAGTTAAACTTACATTTTCCTAAAGCTGCCTGCATCTTTTCAGATATAAATAAACCAGGCAGAATTACATTCTCCATCGCTGTACTCTGTGCTTGACTGTGAGAGCAGGTACAGCAGAGCAAAACCAAACAGACTGCATAGACTACAGAATAGCTTCAAAGAAACTGAGTGGCACTATTATAGTATTTGGTTGGTTGTCAAGTTAGACCACTTAATGACGAAAATTAAATCTCACAGCAGGAGGTAGCTGCTGTAGGTAATATATATGACTGCATGAAGTTTGGATGATAAGTTATTCCAACCAATCTCTGGAGCCCATAGTTGTCAAGCCTGACTTGGTGCAGAGCATGGCCAGGGGCCTTGTCTGTGCTGGTACTACAGCTTCTTCGTGAGATTACTTTGGACTCCGAAGTTCGTATTTGGTATAAATCAGATTGTGTTTGTGTTGGAGAATTAGGTAGGACTTAAAAAAGGTATGTGTCTAGTGCTGACATCATCCACTTCAAAGAGTAATTCCTGGTCCTGTGCCATATGGTGCAAATGAAATTGTCCCTCAGTCATGAGGTCTGGCTCCCTCTGGAGCTGATTTGCCACATTGACGCAGCATAATTTGAATGTGGTGGGTCTTGTTAGGAAATGCTGGTTGTCAAGCTTAGCATAAGTGTTGGCATAATTAGCTTAGCATAAGTAGATAAATTTGCTGAAACCTTAGTTCACGAGCTGTGAACTTTCACCTAGATATGTTGAACTTTTGCCTAGTGAAGTAAAGGAAAGCTCCAGAGCCAGTTCAAGCCAGAAAATAAGGAAGCTACAACTATCAGCAGAAGCTGCAACCTTAGAGATAAGAAAAGGAATAGCCCACCCAGATACAATGAAAGGACCCAATGAAGAATGGGAAGACCCTAGACCCTAATGTTACTCTAGGTCTGTACTGTTGTGTGAGGCATGGTGTACTTAGACCGTAAAGATATAATTGCCCAGGGGTTTCTTTGTTCAGGGTCCCTCTGTGGAGGCACCCAGCTTGAGCTGTTATGACCACTGAACAACTCAAAGAAATTATCTCATGAGACATCAAATCTGAGACCCTGATGTGAGAAACCTGGGGTGAAGAAACTCTTTAACAATTCTATGATATAATTCATGCTTTTTTGTGTAATTGCTGTCTTCAAGTACCTGCAAGTAAGATGTCTATCTTGCAGCTCACGGTAGTAGTAGTGTACAGTATTTGTTGCATACCTTGCTATGTTACACAATGGTCTATGTCAGAAGGAGATATTGATGAACTGCAGAGAACAGTGTGAGCTAGGCATAGTGTGATTTTATCCATACTGCTTAATATAAAAAGTATCTGGAGTGACTTATATCCCTAGAACCACATTCATTTTGTCTTGCAGGAGTAAATCCGGGAAAGAAAAGTCTTACAAACAATGTGGGCAAACAGCCAATTTCACCATGTAGAAAAAGCCACACAACACCAACATGATTCACATGTTTTTTTAGGTTGCGTGGTCAAGATACCAGTAACTAATACTTTCCAAAACTTAAAGAGTGGAAAATTTGATATTTATATGGGCATGTTTTCCTCTCTGTACACACTGACAAGTTCAGCTGAGGGAGAAAATGAGTATCAGACTTGTTCTGGGTAAAGAGGAGAATAAGAAAGCAGTTTCTTTTTGATTATTTGTTTTCAGGGTTATGCCAAGTTTACACAATTCCTCTTTGGAATGAGCACAGACTTTAACACCGAATCTTATATTCTGAATAATATGAAAAGTAGTTCCAGATCTACATATTTCAGAGACACAACTTTTCAGTGATGATGGTAACAATTTTGCTGTTCCTAGTGGAAGGCCATAGGCATTCCACCTGACTCTCTATATACGATATGTTCCTTTTTTCTTATAACAAGATTTTGAGTGTAACAGACCTAAGAAAAAAAAGACCTGAACAAGGGTCTGTGACTTTTTCCCTCTCTAAGAGACTTTCCCTTCATAATAGCTAGATTAGTCTCAGTGAAGCTTGTACAAGAAATACCCCCAAAAAAGTCACTTTTGCTATCTTTTGAGTAGGTATTTACTTCAGAGTTAGCCTGCATTTATTTTTAGCAATTACTTCTAGTTGCTGTCTTGTTTGAAATGGTTCATTGTGACTCAAGTGCTATCTGACATGTCTAGGACTGGATTAAAACCTGTATGTTGTTTCAATCAGCTGAAACTCACATTGCAATTAAACCCTACCACTCAGAGTAAAGTCCCAGACTGAATTATTCAGGTGCAGATAGTCCTGACATGATTTCTAGTACTGTATCATGAGGGGGAAGACAGATACTTTCCTTTACAGTGAATGGAGAAAGTTATAGATGAATGGAGCATGTTCAGTTAAAAACCCCTAAAGATTTTCAACATGTATGAACTGAATGACACAGATCAGGTATATGACTATAACCCAGTGAAATAGTACCTATAGGAGAAGTGACATTATTAGATTGACGAATTAGATCCTGATAACTTTCTGCTCCTATAATTTTCTTGTTGACTATCTGGTGGCAATCTACATGAGTGTGTCTGGCATTTAAGGAGTACAGTGGGCACAGGAATGCTAGTGTTCTGGTCATTCTTGGGTCCATTCTTGCAGGTTCATGAACTGGAGTGGTCTTGAGTAAAGCCTGGGTCAACTGTCAATAAATATCTATATTGAGGCACTGAAAAGGCTTTGCTGAATGCCTGATGGCATTTCTAAATGATCATAGTTGTTGCATTTTGTAGTAAATGCACATGTAGAGGGATTATAGCCTTTAAAATATGTTTGCCTCCCTCCTCTAATGATCGAGGCATGAAGGTATTCGGACTTACCTGCAATGAATTCTTATATACATGTAGAACTATTTGCTTTCTCTCTTGATTCCTCAGCTGCATGCTTTATGTAGGAAGAAGACAACTTCTGTCTAAACCCAGTACTTAAACCTTTGTATTTTAATTCCAAGATAGATATTTCCATTCATAATGTTTGCAGGAACTCACTGTTAACACTGTGTCCTTTGAGGATATGCAAGCACAGTGGAGAAGGTGGACTCCCAAATTATTGCATCCACTTGTAGAAAGATGGAAATTTTTGTCTTATTGTCTTCTTCAGGAACAAACAGAGTTTAATGGATCATAGATCTGATGAAGTTTTCATCTCAGCAGAGGCTGGGCAGTTTTTCTGCTCAAAGGGGAAACACTGATCTTGCAATTTTGCTGACTGCTGGCTGAGCTCAGAACTTCTCTAGATCTGCTGCAATGTGCTGGCAGAGAACCTGTTAGGTAGGAGCCACACTCAGAAAACATAAAATAGAGATCCGTTGTCCACATACCTGTGAGTTGGTTAGACTTCATTGATTTGTTGTTACATACCTGTTTAACCCTAATCAGTGGTTTCTGTTTGACATCATAGTATAGTATTCCTCCTAAAAGCTCAAATTTCCTTGAATTCAGCTTAGAAATCATGTTCTACCTCTTTTAAAAGTCATGTTACTTCTGTTAGCATGTAGCTCAATTAGGATCCCCATTCCTACTGTGCTTGGAACCACACTCCCACATTTCCTTTCCATTTTGCATCGTGTGCATGTGGGCAAGTATCATGTTTATCTAGTTCCTTATAGGGTGGTTATGTCACTGTCTTTCATTTTGGTGTCATGATATAGCACTGAGATGAGAAATTACACGAAACCCCAATAAAATGATGCAGTGTAGTGTCTCTGGCAATTGCTAAGCACTGATACTATATTTTTGTATGTTTGGGAGACAGTTTTGCCTCAATAAAATTGTTTGTATGCTTATCTCTTCTTGTCAAGAAGCCAGTCTGTACTTGTAGGTGTAACAATATATATTTCATTTACTCTGTTTGACATGGTTCATAGTATGAATAGCACTGAACTTCATAAAAAGTGAGGATGTAAGAGCTATTTGTTTGTGAGGATCAGTGTGTAGAAAAAAATCATGAATTATTTGTTAGGAACAACATTTGCTCGAGAGATATCCATTCAAACTTCATATTTTTTCCTGCAGGCTAAAAATTAAAAGGAAAGTATTTCCTGACATTTTACAGTTGTGAGTCACAGTTGTTTAGCTCCAGTTAAATAGAAATAGTGTCGAGAGCTTGAACTCATATAGTGTATCGAATAGGAGCTAATCCATTGGTGATAATGGATAGCATATCCTGGAAACTAGATGTTTATCAGCTTTTTTATAAACAGTAATGAATTAAGCCTAATACCACCTCTGAGGTAGATAAGTATTATTAGCCCCTTTTCCTGGGTAGAGATTGAAAGGCTTGGAGAGGTGAAGTGATTTGCCCAAGGCCACACTTGAAATGGCAGGAGAATCCTGCATTATTAAATCCAAGAGCCTTTTAACTGCTTGTTGCAAAAGCAGTATAAATGAATGAGTTTAGTTCTTGCAATTGAAAAAATTAAATATGAAAAGTATCTAAATTTTTTTTCTATGATGTGATTGAAAGTGAACAGATGTGTTACATTTTCTTTTGTTAAAATATAATAACAGAAATAGGAATAATAGAAAAGTAGTGATTATTTACAGTCATCATTTTTTAGATAAAACCTATCCCATTTACATAAAATTCTCACCAGACATGTCACTACAACGACATAAAGAGATTAACTTTAATCTGACCTCATCCAGAATGAAATAGTTTTATGTGAGTTTTGTGCCAGCACACACAATGCAAAATTTTAATACAGGAATACTGACGTAGTTTAATGGAAAGTGTTGAAAAGATCCGATTTTCTTCCCCTTTTTTGGGGGGAAGTGGTCTGGGTGTGAGAAGGAACAAAGAAGCCTTCAGATTTCCCTACCTATGGAATTCTCTAGTTATTGTAATTTTATTTTTTTTCTGGGTAAGGGATAATTGTCTGGGGAGGTGGAAGCAGTCATGAGCAACAGAAATAACACCACCTATTACAACTGTATCCACTGTGCTGCAATTTGCATTAACACTGTAAGTATATTAAAGTACTATTGTCAGGCACTTATTGCCAATGTAAATACATTCTATGGAATAGCCTTGGCATTTTTGACAAGTCTCTCCTTTAATGAGCAGGGAGGGACTTTTTAAACATTTTAAAGGATTTTAATCATCCTTTTTCTGGAAAACTTTCTGGTATTGTTTTCATGGAAAACATCATGTTCAACTTCAGGATTGCCATTATCACAAACCAAGATTATCAAGCAGCTAGATTTCTCAGGTTTTATCCTCTTTTTATCTATCTATCTATCTATGTAATTTTTAAATGTTAGCTTATACAGGTGGAATATGAGTATGATTTTCTATTTATCCATATTTCAGGGCATCAGACAGCCTATGTGTTCCTTCTGGGAGTCATTAGGTGACTTTCTTGTGTCCATGTGAATTCCCAGCACTGTCAGTTTTACTGCTCACATGTTGTACGGTTAGTTCACGCACACTAAATTCAACACAGGCCAAAGGCACTGGGTTTCTTATGTATGCAGTGCAGGCACATGTATTTTTCACCAGGGAATACTGGATGGATATAAGGTAGTTGTACAGTCACTGCTTCCATATCTGGAATTTGCAGCTGGCATTTAATTATTTAGTAGATAATTCAAGGCTTTGAACTTCATTTGGTCATAACCTTGTAAGTGATTGTTCTCCTATGACAGTTGTCATAGAATAGTTTGTAAGACTCATTTGGCTGGCGAACAATAACTTTTCTGTTGCTGTAGGCTCCCTTTGTAATAGTTTATGGGAGATAGGACAGTTAATCTGATATGAAACTAAATTCATGAACTTTGGATTTTGTGAACTTGCTTTTGCAGGTGGCTCATTGTTATAAGGAGAATAGGAATAATTCCTTGTAGAGGAGATTTGGGCTGGACAATGTTGACAAAGGTTGGGCAACCTCTTCCAGTGTCTCACCACCCTAAGAGTGGAAGAATTTTTTCCTAATATCTAATCTAAATCTGCACTTTTTCAGTTTAAACCCATTTACCCCTTGTCCTATCACTATGCTCCCTAATAAAGTGTCACTGGGCTGCACAAAAAAACGGTGTGGCCAGCAGGTTGAGGGAAGTGATTCTGCCTTCCTACTCTACTCTCATGAGACCCTAACTGGAGTACCGTAGCTGGCTCTGGGGTCCCCAGCATAAGTTGGATATGGATCTGGTGGATCAGGACCAGAGGAGGACCACAAACATAGTTGGAGAACTGGACCACCCCTCCTATGAAGGGGTAATGGGTTTAAACTGAAATGCCACATTCTCTAGGGTCTGGATAGAAAATTTAGACAAATTCCTTGAGCAGAGAGCCTCTGACTGGCATGTATGCAAACTATATGCCTAGAGCAGTGGTGAATCTCAGCACTTGAAGCAGATTGTCTCTGGATTTCATGCTATGACCCTGAGGTAGATTACATAGCTCATTCATGTCTTTTGGCTCTGAGGTCCCTTCTGTCTCCTCAAGCAGACTCATCTGAAACTTGTTTTTCAGAATTGGCAATGAAAAATCATACTTGCAACTCAGTAAGCAAATGCCTTTTTTTTTTTTTTTTTCCTGTCATTTTTCATTGTCTGATGAGATCTTGATGACAATCTGGGTATCTTTCCCTCCAGCTGCAGCTATCCTTTGGTGCTTCCCTTTGAATGACTCTCAAGTATACTGTGCTTCAGAGATACAGATAACTAGCCTTAGGCCATGAGGCTTTTGAGAGCAGTGCTAGCTTATGCAGATACTGTTTCCTGAACGTGAATTTCCAGTTCCCATCGCTGTTTTTCATCTCTGTTGGCACAAACTGTTAGTGTGGTTGTGGAGTAGACAAGCTGAACCAGGGTTAATTATTATAATAAAAGTTTATTAAGGCACTGATGTTTAGAAATGTCCATTTTTTTCAAATGTATTCAATCAGCTGTGTTATGTCTTTGAGGCATTGCAAAGGAAGACCGAAAGACTAAGAGAAGTGAGGAGAAAGGTTGATTATGAGGGGCCTACCATTGAAATACATGAAAATACTCTCCTAATTGCTGCTAACTGATTAAATATCGAGTGAAATAAGAATACACTTACCAATGTAATGGATGTAGACAAATCTCCCAAGCTTCATATAGAAAAAATATCTATATTACCATTATATTTTTATGTGGGACTGAAAGGATACTTTCAGACACTCCTCCGAAAAGGAGAGAAGTTTTTCGTCCTCAGGAACCAATAAATACATTTAGTTTGAATTTACATGGCAAGGTTTTGGCAATGGGGGGAGGGCTACAGGGGTGGCTTCTGCAAGAAGCAGCTAGAAGCTCTCTGCAGGCCTGAGAGAAAGTAAACACCAGCCAACTCAAGGCCAGAGTTGTTGCTGACCAAGGCTGAGCCCATAAGCAATGGTCACAGCGCCTCTGGGAATCACATTCAGGAGAAAAAAAAAATGCAAGTGAGTGAGAAAATGTAAGAAATTATGCAGATAACAAGGTCAGTGGAGGAGGGTGGTTGGGGGGTGGAGGTGCCCCAGGTACTGGAGAAAAAGATGTCCCTGCAGCCTGTGGAGAAACCCATGGTGGAGCGGGTGTGTTCCCCTGCAGCCCATGGAAAAGGCTTAGACCCCACCTGCAGCCCATGGAGAGGCCCCATACTGGAGCAGAAGATACAGAAGATGCTGTGACCCACGTTGGAGCAAGCTTCTGCCAGCACTTGCAGCTCATGGAGAAAGACAGAGGCACACAGATGAGTGAGAGAGATCCACACAGGAGCAGGTTTGCTGGGGGGAAGCTTGTGACTCCATGGAGGACCAGGCTCGAGCAGTCTGAAACTGAGAGACATTCTATGATTTGTGACTGCACTCCACAGAAATGACCCACACTGGGGCAGTTGGTGAAGAGCTGAAACCACAGGGTAAGGAGTCACATTGGAGAAGTACATGGAGGACACCAAAGCTAGTGATGAAGGAGGGAGAGGAGGTGTACCAGGTACTGGAGCAGAGATTCCTCTGTACCTTGTAGTGAGGCCAATGGTGAAGCAGACTGCCCTCTGCAGCCCATGGAGCATGATAGGGATCAGAGATTCTACCTGCAACCTGTGGAGAAACCCACAGAGCATGTGGAGACACCTGAAGAGGGCTGTGATCTGGTGGGAAGGCCATGCTGCAATAAGCTCCTGACAGGACCTGTGGCCCCATGGAGAGATGACCTCAGGATGGAGTTGGTTTGCTGGAGGTACTTATAAATCTATGGGAGACCCATGCTGGAGCAGTCTGGTCCTAAGGTCTGCAGCTCTTGAAATGGACCCACACTGGAGCAGTTTGTGAAGACCTGAAGCTCATGGGAGGGACTCAGATTGGAGAAATTTTTGGAGGGCTGTCTTGAGAGGACTCCATGCTGGAGCAGGGGAGAAGTGTAAGGAGTCCTCTCCCTGATGAAAAAGAAGCAGCAGAGACACCCTGTGATGAGCTGACTCAACACTCTTTCCCAATCCCCCTGTGCTACCGGAGAGGGAGTAGGTAGAGAAATCAGGAGTAAATTTAATTCTGGGGGGTGGGGGTGGGGAGATGTGTTTTAAGATTTGCTTTTATTTCTCATTGCTCCACTCTGCTTGGGTAATAAACTACATGATTTTTTTTTGTTGTTGTTGTGTCTGTTTTGCCCATGATGGTAATTGGTGAGTGAATTCTCCCTGTACTTATCTCAATCCATGAGCCTTTCATCCACTTGAGGAGGGGGAGTGATAGAAAGATTTTGGTGGGCACCTGGCCTTTAGCCAGGGTCATTCCACCACAACATTATATTCTTGTGTGTATTTGCTTTTGATTAACTCTATTCCAGTCCAGTATCCTTACCTCCTGTTAGTATTGTAGATGCACTGCTGAAGTGCTTCTTCACATTCTAAGATTTCTCCAGAAATGTGCTAAGTGGGATAATGAGATTTGCTGCCAAATTACAGTCCGAATAGAACATCTATGAACTGTTTTAGCTAACTGCTAATATACCCAATGCCATCCCTACAGTCAAACTTCCCAGTACCCGTTTTTACTAATAAATGTATTTTCTAATATCACATAATATGTAGATTTTGCAGTTCCCTTCAATCAACTGAAATAAATATAATTTGAGATATTAGTTAACAGAATCAAGATATTGATACTAGAAGTCTTACAGCTCTCTCCTTTAGCAGTATATGTCAGTCCATCTTTCTGATGAAAGTGATTATTGTATTAGTATGAAGTTATGAGAATCAGGCTCCAAGACTCACAGTTCCATGCTCAGTTTGCTGCAGGGATTTACGAGGTATACTTTTCACACTTGCATTTCTTAGGATCACTCACTTGTCCTTCAACTGGTGTTTCTGGGGTCATAAATGACTGGACCTTGGCATCTACTTCACCACTGTATACTAGAGATAAATATCTGCCATATCTGGATCTATTTGTCTTGTGGGTGAGGACTTCAAGGTTGTAAGAAGCAGTGGGAAAACACAGCAGCAATTTGTACCTTCTGAAATAAATGGATGTTTTTCGGTTCATGGCTTTGAGCATGGCTTTGAGCCAGAGTGCCTGTAATATATTACTGGCCAACAGCAACCAAATCTCTGTGCTTTCAGTACTTTGACAAAATAACATTAGTGGACCCAGACATGGGATGGTTTGACATGTTCTTTAGTCTTGCCAAATATGTGCTATATAGAAGGAACCTGTGATAATGGACACAATCCTGCTCTCATTAATTTCAGAGATATTTTTCACATCTACCTTGCTGTGAAGATAAAAGACATCTTATGTGTGATAGTATTCTATCCATTAAGCTATCTTTAGCAAGGGCAATATCTGATTTTACAGCTGAGTTTTGGACTGAAGTAGAGCAGCTCCTCTGCTGCTTAATTTGTTTGCAAACGGGGCCAGATGCCTAAAATAGCATTTAATGAGGTGAAAATGTCTTTACCCAAATCATCACCCAATAAAAAAAGAAAAATAAAAAGTAATTTTCATTATCTGTGACTAACAATTTGTTGAAGTTGTTCATTGTGCATCTTACACAATGTGACAAAAATATCTTATTAAATGCTTTGTAAAGGGTAAAAAAATCAATCTGCCCTGTAAAGAAGGTGTGGGAGGAGAAAGAACACATACTATGTATTTGTAAGTATGAAATCTAGAGGGAGAGGAGAATGAACGAACAGGGTTTCAAACTTTTTTTCTACTTTTCTTAAGCCACTTTGATGTTTGTTTCAGGCTATAGCACTATTGCAATCTAGCCAAGAGGAAAAAAGGAGGGAAAAAAAAAAAAGTAATTTTCTTGTGAATGGTACTCTCCATGACCAATAATATCAGTACCTGTAGTTTTCTCCAATAATTTTTCTTTCTTCTGGTGTTCTTGTGTATGGTACATCAATTTCAGCTTGAAATTTTAAAGTGGTGTGACTCAGACAAAGACTTTTTTTTTCCATGGTCACTTAGACACAGGTACAGTAAGTGGATTTACTGTTTGTGTTGCTTGTCATTTTTTTTTAGATAAGGAGGATGTACTATCTGTAGTTTAATAACTTGAAAGCCTGAAAATGAATACCTGAAAATATCATAGTAGTGTTCTCACAGAAACACTAAAAAGGACCTTTTAGGACAAAAATAGTTTGAAAATACATAATCCAGAATGCTAATGGTTCTATTTGATGCTCACTTGAAAACACTTTAATGGCTTTTTCCAAGTAGTCCTGTTTCAGTCGTCTTTCTTGTTTTTCTACTTCAGCTTGGTTCAGTACATTTATGTGATTTTTCCTTTGGCACAGCCCTGCTCAATACAGTGATTAGTGCCCTAGAGGAAAAGGGTGGCTGTCCAACATGCTAACAACTTCTACATCAAAAAAGCAGAAATTTACTTAGCTATAAAAAGAAGTGGGGTTTTTTTTCTAAAATAAAGATTAAAAATTAGACTTTTATAATTATACTAATGGAATTATATAGCCCCTGGTTATGAGGTTTTTTTGGATGCATGGCACCTCTGAAAAGCAGATCACTGCTCAGCAGCCTAAGCAACCCTGAATGAGTAGAATTAAAACATCTCCTTTTGAAAATCTTGCATACAATAAAAAAAAACAAACCCACAACACTAGGTGACAGATAAGTAGATAGGTGCAAATGATATTAGTATTGTTTTTTTAACTTTTCTACCATAGGACTCTTCTGCTGTCTTCCTCTCCATCAATATGAGAACATTTGTAACTTCTGACAAAGAAAATTGTTAGGTTAGGTTGCTGTACAGTATTTTAAACTTACACCTCAGTATTCTCAATAAAACCCTCTTAAAATATCAGAAGTAAGGATCATGACACTCAGTCAAATACAAACAAAACCTGATTTTTTCAACTAATTAGTGATTAATTATTGCAAAATTGAATTTATTGTGGAGATGGTTTTGTTATCACCCAGATTTTCTTGTGGCAATTTGTATTTCATTTTGTTCTAATTTTGCCAGAACACTTGAAAAAAAAATCCCTTTATTTTTCACTGATACTTTTGTTTCCTGATTCTATTTTACTTCAAAAATTATAATTCTAAAAACAAAAAGCCAAAACCAAATCTACCTTCATATTCTAACATAATTTTATTGAAAATTATAACATGTTAGTTCTTTTCCATGTAACTGTCATCTACTTTTAGTTGACAATGACAAGAACAAAAGGTTGTGTTATGACACATTCTTAGTTCTCAACCCTGACTTTCTGTACGAAAAAGTCAATAGGAGAAGATAGCACTTGGATTCTGAGTTGTCTGCAAGTTTCCTAATTAGTTCCTGGATTAATTTAAGATGCCAGTGATAAATTTTAAAGCCTTGCATAGTTTTCTTGCTAGAATTCAGCATGACATTTCAAGCTCACTGAGTCATCCATTGAATTTAAAACTAGCCTGGCATGACAGGCACAATGGTTTTGGGTTCTGCGGCCATCTGTCCTTGACTGACTCTGTACATCATCCATAATTTGAAATTAAAAACTCCTGTGAAACTATAACTTTATTTTCAGAGTATATTAATTATTATTTATTAATTTAGGGAAATAAAGTTAATTATTTCTTTACAAACAATATTCTCTATGGGAAAGCACTTTCATACATGCACATGTGTATGTTTGCTTTTATACATATTATGACATCCACTCACAGTATTGTAGAGAAAACCAATATTTTCCTTTTCTTCACAATGCATACATTTCCTCCCTTCAAATAAAAGCAATTTCCTATGCCAGTAAACAGTATCTGTAATAACTGCATGACATTTATTTCAGCAAATGGGATCATGCAAAACTAGTCACATGAGTGGGCAGAGATGGATGAAATCA
Source organism: Zapornia atra (assembly GCA_013400835.1). Classification (NCBI taxonomy): domain Eukaryota; kingdom Metazoa; phylum Chordata; class Aves; order Gruiformes; family Rallidae; genus Zapornia; species Zapornia atra. The sequence continues at coordinate 9,927 of VZTU01019867.1, read as the reverse complement.
GAATAAAAAGTAAGTTGCTGGAAAAAGCTGGAAAGAACTATCATATCTGCAGTTTCTTAGGTAATTTTCCAACTGCAGTATTAGCAAGGTGCTGTCAGCATTCCTACTGCAGATTTTTGCTTGTGTTGTACTATAAATTTATAACATTTCTCATAGATTTGAAGTTTAATTGTCATAGTTTGCTGTGCTGTACATCAAAAGTAATGAAAAACCAAAATGTTATCAAATCATGACGTGCTATGATGCAGTCTTAAAATTTCATGCCATTAGCAATTTAACTTTTTTCTCTACTCCTGTAAAATGTTACATAAATCAGGAAGCCATTTGTTTTTTCTTACATTTTCCATGATTTCTCTTCAGGCTACTTTCCTAGGCTTTTGACATCAACAGCATGAATGCTTTCTTCCTAAAGCCACCTAACTACCAGAGGGCAGTTTGAAAACAAAGCAATTGCTGAATTATTCCAATTTTGCCCTTTATGAAAAGAGGTGGGGGGCAGAATGAACCTTTAGAAAAGTAGTATCAGAGATAGAATCATAGATCATAGAATCGTAGAATGGTTAGGGGTGAAAGGGAACTTAAAGATCATCAAGTTCCAGCCTCCCCTGTCGTGGGCAGGGACACATCTCACTAGACCAGGCTGCTTAAGGCCCCATCCATCCTGGTCTTGAATGCTTCCAGGGAGGGTGCACCCACCACTTCCCTCGGCAACATGTTCCAGTGTCTCACCAAATAGCAGTATCACAGTGCTTCACTTTGTAATTTGATTTGTGATAATCAGTGGGCTAGAGAGGATTTTCTCACACCTTTTCAGTCTTTCATCTACTTGCAAAAAAAAAAAAAAAATCACAATTACTTTTTTATATTTACCTTCCCTCACATATTGACAGTTCTCAGTTTACTAAAGGGTTTACTTCAACTTGACATTAATGTGATTGTTTGCTAAAACTTATAGAAATGGTTCTTAAATTCATGAAGAAAAAAATCATTATTATTGTGGAGGTCTGCTCCTCCACTTCTGTCATTAGAAGAATTGGTAAGAGGCTTTCGAATAGAAGGAAATTTTTGATGATTGTTGACCTGTAAACCTAATTTTCTGCTTGAGTAAGTGTAGAGGACCAAATTTTTAAAGGAATAGACATCACTGATGTGCTGAAATCAATATTGTCAGTCTCACTCATAATTCTCATTTGAATTAAAGCTGTTTTGGTTTCTTTATAAAACAAGCTGCTATGAAGACTTTCAGCAAGGCCAAACCATCATGCTCAACTCTCATGTCCACACAGTGCTGGTTCAGTGTTTCTATCCCATCATAGCTGTTTTTTTCTTTTTTCATATTGCGAAGAGTTTGACTCAGATTCAGCCTATTCAATGTAAACTGAGTACCTAAATTAGGACCCTAATCACCCTCAGGTTTCTTTATAGTTGGACAAATACCATTAATGTGTAATTCAGTTCCAAGATGAGCTAATTGCCCTCTGGAGGCATCTTCTGTCTTTCCATTCTACACAGGGAGCTGAATAAATGTGTTCCTAATTAAGACATCTTCTGGAGATGGCTAAGATTAGGTGGTGTGTACTGGTCAATGTGTCTTACCATGTCCTCTTTTCCTTTCCCTCCAGATTATTTATTTATATTTCACACTGTGGCTTTCCTGGAATTGTTCTGATAAGTGGTAATGCTATACAGAACAATTTTTTAATTACTTCAGTAATAATCAAGTTAATCCCCTAGAAATCTTAGAACTAGATGAAAAATTTACCCAAAATCACAGAAGTCTATGGCCTACAGTTAAAATAATTCATGTGGAGCATCTGGGACAGATCCTCAATTAAAGTAAATTAAAATAAATGTGGTGCAGTGATCTGCACATGCCAAATACATTTTTAGAATTTCAAAAGACAATGGAATTACAATAATGACCACAGTTCTGTTAGTTCTTTTAATTTTAATTGATGTCAATAAATATTATATCTGGAAACTCTCCCAATGCCTAATCTGAAAGAAATCCTATCAATCTTGTAAGATCCAAACTTAACATTTTAATAAGAATGTATATGGGGAAGTTCTTAGTCATCCATGCCTTTATTTTAAGCTATAATTTTTATGCAAACTTGTTATTTTTAAAATGTTATGAACCACTGAGTTCCCTTACAGAATTGTTAAAGATCACTAAGTCTCCTGTGGAGCATGTATTTTATTACTTTTAAAGACAATTTATTTTTGTATAGTACTGTTTTGGTTTTAGGACTTGCATACATGAAGTATATAAAAATTGAAAACAGCCATTTTTCCTAGTTCCATTTCCCCCCTTTTATGGGAAACAACATAAAATGAAATCAAATGTGTCATTAAGCAATAACATTAAAATGCCATCTACCACTAGGAGCATATGGATCGTAACTTGTTTCATCATAACTTTGTGCGCTTAAACTTTGTCATTAGCTTCATAACTTTCGGTGCTTTGTTTAAGTTTTATCATTGCTAATCTACCACTAATTAAAAATATTCCATCTTGAATTTTTAATCACCCTCAGCTGCTCTTACAAGCCTGATTTTCTGGAGCTTCTTATCCATAAAATGAAGCAATATTTTTTCAGGAAGATAATTTTTTTTCTTTGTAGTTTTTCAATTGACAAGGATCATCCTTCCTTTTACAAAAGTTTTCTAATTCTGTGTGAGTTCTGCTGGGTAAATTTGCAGAGATCCAATTATGAAGGAACAAGATAGCAGTTGCAGTTGACAGCAAGTCATTGTCATGACTGGAAACTGCTGAAGTGTGTTTCTGTTTTTTAAGGGGCCAAAGGCGAGGTGAAAAATACAGAAATCCTTAGAAGAAAATACATGTCACAACTAGGATTCATCTTTCCTAACAGTCTATCTAAACATCAACTTTGAGATCAACCTGGAGACTCCAGTAGTGAAGTAGGAACCTTTAGAGAGTGAATCATCATTTCTTAAAGTAGGGAAAAGATGAAGTCAGATGAATAATTTATGAAGATGCCTGGGGTTTTTTCTCTTGAGAAAGGAGAACTCTGATTAGCTCAGCATGCTTTGGATAGCATCTTCAGGGCCATAATAGAACACTGAATCTAAATTTTTTATTATATTTTAGCTTATGTGATCAACAAATAAACCCCAAATACTTTGGAGTAACTTAATATTTTTTTCCTTTGGAGACGTGGTTTTTTGCAATCAGGTAAAAACATTAATTTGCTTCTTGATCAAAATTATTCTAAAAATAATTTTATTAACAAGGAAGAAATAAGAATAATTTGAAAATTCAGGTACTTAATTTTGTTTGAACTTTGTAGATAGTCCCTAAAGTCACAACATTTTCTCATCTATTAACCTATCCAAAATATCACACTATTTCATGCAATTATAGAAGCTTCCCAAAGCACATTTTTTGCAAGAACAATTTTTTTGGTGGTTATTCAACAAATAAAATATAACGCAATGCATGTATATAGAAAAGCAAATTTAAAAAAAAATTAAAAGCGATACATGAAGGGACTGAGCTGAAGTACATATTCTAAATTTTCACATTTTTGCACATTGTTTTCACAGAATTACAGAATTCTTAGGTTGTAAAAGACCTTTGAGATCATTGAGTCCAACCAAACCTAAACCATATCCCTAAACACCTTGTCTACCTGTCTTTAAATACATCCAGGGATTCTGACTCAAATGCTTCCCTGGGCAGCCTGTTCCAATGCCCAATAACCCTTTTGATGAAGAGCTTTTTTTCTATTGTCTAATCTAAACCTGCCCTGGGGCAGCTTGTGGCCATTCCCTCATCCTATCACCTGTCAATTGGGCAAAGAGACCAACACCCACCTCTCTGCACCCTCCTTTCAGGTAGTTGCAGGGAGTGATAATGTCTCCCTTCAGCCTCCTCTTTTCCAGGCTAAGCAACTCCAGTTCCCTCAGCAGCTCCTCATAAGAATGGCCCTCCAGCCCCTTCACTAGCCTGGTTTCCCTTCTCTGGACACACTCGAGGTCCTCGATGTCTTGTAGAGAGGTGGCCCAAAACTGAACACAGTACTTGAGGTGTGGCTGAGTACAAGGGCACAATCACTTCTCTGGCCCTGCTGGTCCTTCCCCCTCTATATTTAAGTGTCTTTTGCTGTAATACATCAGAGAAACTTTGCATCAGTGCAGTTACAAAAAACACTCTATTTTCTGAACAGCTGTCTTGTGTCTTGCTTTAGTTTGTTTGACTTTCATTTTAATCATTTAAGCAGGGGATCTTGTAACATGTAACTGCTGTAGAACACTTAAAAATTCTTCTAGTTGTTGATACATAATGAATGGCTGACATTTGATGCAGATATTGAGAGAATCTGTTAAAAATGCTTGTAAAGTCCTCCACAGCTTGTAGTTATGAGAGTCATAAAAATCATATCTTCATACAATTCCAGTCCACATGTGATTCAAATAGATTTATTTATCTGTTCAAGGGCAGTATATTACAGACTTTTTGTTGAACCAGAGGAGACCAAAATACCAAGCAATCAATAAAGACTGATTAATAGGAGTGACAGCAATCTAGACAAAGATAATCCTCTGAAATCCTTTTAGGCCTTTAAGATATATGGAAACAGCTCTGCAAGCAAAATTGTGATCTTCACCTTCTCTCTCCTTTTGTAGAGTGGCACGGCATTAGTTCAGAGATTTAGGGCCCGACTTGTTCATATTCCTGATTTGAGTTTTAAATTTATCAAGAACAATGGCAAATTTAAGGAATGTATCTACATTATGTATGGTATATATACAAATACCATTCTTTTAACCTCTGCCTTTACGCTGTGATTTCTTTAGTTTGCATTTTGAAAACTGAGCAGCAGTATGCTTTTAAGAACAGCAAAAGAGGGAAGAGGATTGCATTAACTGAAAATCAGGCATGGAACTTAAAGTGAGTGTCAGCTCTAGTTTACCTAGATTTGGTTTTATGTTTCTTAATTTTTTTACACCCTGATAGAATGATAAACAATAAAAAAAGAAAGTGAGAATATCTTACATTCAGCCAATTTTGAGAAGTCTTGAAATTTAAAGAAATTATTAAAAAAATGTATGAGTAGTAAGTTCTTGCATTTAACTTTCTAGCTTGCTAGCACTACCTGCTTGTCAGCTGCTGAAGTCTGAGCTGATGCTTTTTTCTTGCCAGACATATACATTTGTTTACAGTCATAGCAAAAAAGAGGAAGGACACAATCAACTTATTTTGCTTGGCTCCATGCTATCATCATATAGCCTAATTGGAAGTTTATATTTAAATTCTGATTTTCTTGTAACTTACAAAAATGGTTTTTGAACAATGGAGAGCATGTTGTTTCTTAATTATGCACCCTGAGGAGAGAAAAATTTCAAAAGATGACTGAGGTTTTGAAGAAAGCATTTTTATTTTTGACCTCATCATGAAAAGAAGCTTTTTTTTTTAAAAAAAAAAAGAAAAAAAATGCTTTATTTACTACAGCTGCAGGGCATAAGTAACATACACCAACAGATTATTCAATATTTGATAATCTATTTCTTTTGCTTTGGCAGAACTTTTCATCTGCTCTGCTATATTGATGGCAGTGGTTTTGAAACAGTGTATTTTCAATGACTATTGAAGTCAAATGAAATCTGCCTATTTTCTTCCTGTGTTCTGGTTCAGCTTCAGTATTTTCAATGTACAACAAGCTCCAGTGCCCTCATCATCTTCCAGGCCCTTTACTGAACTCTCTCTAGTAGCTCCATATCTCTCCTGTACTGAGGGGTACAGAACTGGACACTACTCCGGGTGTGGCCTCACCAGTACTGAGTAATGGGGCAGGATCACCTTGCTTGTCCTGCCGGCAACACTTCTTATGCATTCCAGGAGGCTGCTAGCTTTCTTTGTCACAAGGGCACATTCCTGACTCATGTTCTACCAGGTGTTCAACAGAACCCCCAGGTACTTTACTGCAAAGCTGCTTTCCAGCTAGTGAGTCCACACAAAGCATATACTGGTGCTTGGCATTGGTGCTCCCAGGCGTGGAACTTTGCAGTCCCTTTTGTTGAACTTTTTTTTTTTTTTTATTCTGACAATTATAACTTTAAAGCAGAGATTTAAAGCTTATTAAAAAAAAAAAAAGTAAATTGAACACTTCATTTGCTTTATTTTACCTCAAATAATTTTTGTCAGCTTATTCATTTTGCCAAAATTAAAAAAAAAAAATAATCTGTTGGGACTATTCTAGGGTGTTTCTCTTTTTACACCCTTCTTTCCTCTTGGATTTTTAGAGATTCCTATAACAAATCAAATATCAGAAAATGATACAGAAATTTTAGAGTATGAGACAGTGACTTTATTGACTTGCCAGTAGGGACAAATGAGAAAAATTATTTACTCTAGGTTTATGCAGCCTAACCCTTTGCAGTAGCATATAATTTTCCATAAACCTGATGAAGGGAACAGCTAATCCTCTATGATTGTGCTTAACTGGAGAACTGCCAACCATTGTATCCGCAGCAGGCTATATGTGATTAACATACTTCATTTAGAATTATCCTATATATGTTTTATCTTCAGAACTTCATTTGGGAATGGATATCATACTGCTGGCACGAAGCTTTGCATAGATGTTCCCTAGGTGTGACTCTAAGAGAAGGTATAAAGTAAAACTATATTCAATAGGAAGATGTCTTCTTTCATATTTATTTGATGTTTGCAAAATCTGCTTCAGAATAATTACAACAACAACAAGAAAAAGAAGGAAAGGTTGGGGAATAAGTAAGGAAAGATAAACAAGAATTATAACGGTAATACATCAAATAACAAAAAGGACTTCTACAGACTGAAGGACTGTCGGGTCTTTTGCTAAAATTAGAAATTTTATTATCAATATTTTTATTCCAGTTATTTCATAACTCTTTAAAATCAATCCTGATTTACACTAAAGGTTTTGAATAATCAACTTGTCCATGAAATTTCTTAATTTTAGTAGACTAGCAAATTTCCATGTATGTATAGTAAAAAAATAGCAATAAACTAAGACAAAACTGTTTAGTATTCTGAAGATTATTAAGTTTTTTTATGAAATGTGACATTTTGTTTTTGAATATTTGGTATGTGAGAGGAGAAAATTATTTGAATTCCTCTCTGTATTGTTTCTTATTTATTTAAATGCTATTATTATAGCATTCCTTTACAAACAAGGGGAATTATTTGTCTAAAGAGCTTTTCACCTCTGAACAAATTGAATATCTAATGACAATTAGGTTTGTGTTTTGAGTCCGTGATAATCAAATAAAACAAAGGGCTGATCTTTTCTCTGAGAAGAAAGGAGACTGCTATTTATTATATATAAGGCATTATTTTAAGGAAAAGGTACTGCACTTTTAATCTCTGAAACACATTCATTCTTTCCTGAAATTCTTAATGTTGCCTGCGTGAAGACTTTCTTTCTTGTTTGGTGAAATTACCTTTACTTAATAAAGTAGCTGTATGTGAGGACAGGAGTTGAGCTGGAACTCTAAAGCAGTGTTTGTGCTTTCTATGAACAATGAATTAACCAGTATTGCACATGTTTCAGTTTTGTAGGCTCAGACATAGTTTCATGGTGATAGTTTCATGAGGTTCCTGTCTAATATAAATAAATATTGCTTGACCTTTCCTACTAATGAGGCAGGAAGATACAATGGATGGCACTATAAAACAGCCAGCATTTTAAAGCTGCACAGGGATATCTGTTTATGTTTAAAATAATGGGCTTTTTTGTCTTCCTTTGAAGATTATAGATCGGGAGTGGTTTAAACGAAGTCATTCAAGTTTCATTAGCATAAAATGAATGCAAATCAACTGACCATAACAGAAGACCGTGTTAAAAACCATTTGAGTGTTTGGAGTTCAAATTACCATAGTGGGGATGCTGGAACTGGATGATCTTTGAGGTCCCTTCCAATGCAAACCATTCTGTGATGCTGTGATTATGATCTTAAAAAAAATTATGTCAGCTAAAACTCATGTTTATCTCAGGGATGGAGTTGTAGCATAAAATTAGTTAATATTATTAGCTACCAGACCAGTCATTCATTTTTTAATCTACTGTACTGAAGATGTTGTTAGCCAAGTGGATTGTTTTGTTGGGGGTTTTTTAAGTAAGTTTTATGCTGGGCCAATCTTTTAATATTCTGTTCTATCATTCATTACAGTCTCAAAGTTATAGGCAGAGTTCTCTGTTTTTGTATTTCTCATATTTAATGAGACTAATTTAAGGACTTGAGTATATTTACTTTCTTTCTCCTGTCATATGACACATACAGATTCCCTTCTGCATCTTTTTCTGTTCCCAGAAGCTTGACATTCATTAATCTTCAAATACTGTATCACACAGTTGTCTTTGGACTCTGATCAGTATTTAGGATCTTACTTACTGTGTGATTCCTACAACTCAGATGTTGTCATTAGTATAACCTTGGAAATGTCATAACAACTTTTGAAAACAACCTTCATAACATTTTTGCTGTTGTACTTTGAATAATTTCTGAATTTAATCATAGAAGATATATTATCAAGGTACCTTTAGAAATGCTACTAGGAATTATAGAGAGAAAGTAAATAAATAAGTGTTTATGATAACTCTGACAATACCAGCTTTTTCTAAAGCACTATGTTGTCAAAAAATAAATATAGAAGCAAAACAACAGTGACGGAAATTCCTCCACATTTTCTTTTCTTCTTACATTTTACAGATTTAAGTGCATATCATTATAGTATTTTTATCCTATTTACAGACGGAAACTACATAAAAATGTAGAGACTTTCAAGGTATTTAATCTCAGACTTTAAATTCTTCTTTGCAGAGAGTATTTGATCTATCAAGGAGACACTAGTAGTTCTGCCTTTACCTTCATATAATGAGTGATTCTATGGGAAGCAAATGACTATTAAATTGACTTTGTGTGCAAACAGACTACGCTTCTGCTTTCTGTAAGTAATGGCTTCTTGAAGAACAAACATGATATGTTTAACCCTTAGGTATTCCCTGGAACCCACCTCAAAATGTTGGAATAGAAGTCTTTTCGTGCACAGTCTTGTGTTTGATTCAGATTGTTAGTACTTCCTAGACACCACGGTCTCCTAGGTTAATAACAACTGAAACAAGTTATAGATTACTGCAATTATATTGTGGTATGATTTTGATGTATATAATATTTTTAGTTCTGAAGTTTAATGATTAGCATGAACATACCAGTAATATCTAGGGTAAATAAGTACTTTTGGAAACAAGAAGGGAGCTGTAACTCTGGGCATCTTAGCAAATATTTTCCAATGTATCTTTTTCTTTCTTTAAATAACTATATATAAGAATGCTATGTATTTGGAGTATACATTTGTGTTTGTGTGGTTTTGTATGTACATATACATATAATACATACGCAGCTATCAAAATAAGAATGGAAACAGTGAAACAGGTTTGAACAAAATACATTTTTGAGAACATTCTGGACAACAGGAGTCCCACTATCTCCCAAATTCACTTTTGCTACCTCCATCTTTTGAGGAGAAAGATACTACTGTCATTCTCTTTATTTATCGTGATTAAATGAGCTACTGACTATCACTTTTGAACTAACATATCATACAAATCTTACGACTGTTGATTTAGAATGTGCTTACACATAACCTTCTTTACCTTTTAAAATTGTGGTAACAAAAGTTCCTCCCAATTCAAAATCACAGCTTCTAGTATATCAGAAAATATCTAAGAGGGAAGGCAGTGTGACCATAAAGAAACACGAGTTCTTTCATCATGCTCCTTAGCTGTTATTTTTAAACTTTTGGTGACTTCTGATAGAATAGAGGCAAAAACCCTACCAAGCTCTTATCCACGCTGTTGTAACATCACCACCTTCAAAAAAAATATGGCAGTCTGCAGAGTGTTAGCATGTTAACAT
>VZTU01019866.1:133272-144214 GCA_013400835.1 Zapornia atra | reverse complement strand
AAAAAAAAAAAAGGAAGATTTTTAGTGCTTCACAGGCTATTATGGCCAGGCAAAGGAGCCCTGCATGTTTGAGATCTCACACATTCATCTTCTCACTAAACATCTGTTTAAGGCTTGTGTGATCTACCTGTCAGCACCAGTGATCCATAAAGTGTTTGAACCTCCTGTCACAAACCTCAGTGCTGGTTTGATCAGAGGCTTTGTGCACACTAATCACCCCCTTTATCTTTTCTAATGTTAGGAGAAAAAAAAAAAAAACCCCAGCAAGGCTGGCTTCCAAACCTGACTGTAATTAATCTTTCCATGGGGGAACCTGCCTGGTTTGAAAAAGCAAGATCTGATGGGCTGCTGCTCTTTTTCTGCAAGGGCCTTATTTTTCCTACCAGGCATCTTTACACTTGAGTGGTACCCTTTACAAAATACTTTAACTATATCCCAGTGACAGTGAAACAACCTTCAAGATCATCTTATGAATGAAACCACTGGTAACTTTGCTGAGAAAAAGAGACCAATGAAAGGAGTTTGACAGAAGCATCTTTAAACGTTTCCCTCTTTTTAACTGCATGGGAATAAAGGGAATCAGAATAAGAACTGGTCCCCTTTTCATGTCTCTCCTAAACTGCTCTCTTCACTAATAATCCCACCGCTACCTTTCTTTTACTCAGCTGCACACAAACGTACAGAAAGCTGTGGGAGTTCCCAAGAGGGAACAGATATCAGGTGCTTTTTGGGTTTATTACAGCTTGGCTTTTGCTTTCTGTGGCATAAGGGGAATGAGCCCTGTGCGTGATACAGACTACAATTCAAAGTGCACGTTCGATGAAGTCCATGCTGAATGGGAATGGGACAAGTAAGTTTAGATTTACTCCCATCTTTTCTCATAAAGGAAGCTTCCTTCACTCCTCAGTGTCCCTGAGCATTATTAGTAGCTACCTAAAGACTAGTGTGAAACCAAATTTGGGTGCAAATTTCATAGCAATCCTCAACTGCAGTAACATCAAAAGTCATACATGGACAGACTGATCCCTGAGTAGGCAGACAGTATTCATTTGGATAATTACCTAACCAGAAGAATGAACTTTGGGGATCTGTGCAGTAAAGTAGCAAGTAATTAATGGGAGGTGACTACCATGATCCCGCTGATGCCCATACCAGCCAAGGCTCTTTAACACAAGGCTGTGTCACACAAAAACCACTAACTAACTGTCATAATCCAGGTGAATTCAGAGACAGAAGCAAGTGAAATTAAGTGAATCTTTCTATTACTGTCATCATTTATTACTTATATTGTGAGAAAGTTCAAAGGACTCCAGAAGTCCAACATCTATCTGACTGTGCATGATCAAAGGGACTCCTGCACACTCTTATATCATTTTTTAAAGACAAGATACCACAAGTGTGAAACATGATAAGGTAGAAAGGAGTAAATGTCTATCAAGATTATTTAGGATGCTGTGGTTGTTTCCAGTATAGATTTCATGGATTTGCTAATTGTAGGCAGGTAACAGCAGCATTAAACTTTGAAGAATAACTAGGGCAATACTGAGGCTTGGACAATTCTGTGAAGGTGACTCTACACACTTGAGGCACTTTGGAATCAAGTGTAAGAGAAAAAAATATGACCAACAGATCTGTGAAGAACTCTGGCAAAGCAAGACTGAACTTTAATTTCAAGTTATGGAAAACAAGGAGCTAATGTCTAAGATGAAGGAAGGATTTGGGTCCAATAATGCCAACGGAAGTGAAAAGATGATGGTCAGTGTGCAATGTCCTGCCAGGGAAGCAGGGAAAGAAACAAAAGTGTAACGACAACAGAAGACTCATAATCAAGTTGTAAGATTGACAAAGATGGGATTGAAAGTTTTAGGTGGAATAGAAGAAAAAAGGTCGATTTTAGAAATGCCATACCAAAATAATCAAGAAGATTTGGAACAGAAGGCAGTGGAAGAAGTCAAAATGGTTTCTTGGAATATGAATCTGCTTGATAAGGAGATGATGCTGATACTGATAATAAAGCATACAGAAAGCAGAGAGGCTTTGGGAAGACAGCTGAGTTCATTTGAGGTTATTGTCTCTGTTCAGGATTGATGTTCCCTCTAGCTAGAGATTAAGGCACTTGAATCACAACTAATTTATCACCTTTCTTACTTTCTGGCCACTGAGAAACACCTGGTATTCCAGACTGGTGCCCTATGTTGAAGCTTGAAAGCTACCGAGCCCGTCTAAATTTGATAAAGGACACAGTTCAACATACCATATAAATTTTGATTATAGAGCAAGGACAGGACTAAACTGGTATCTTATCTAGTACACAATCCTATTGGTTTAAATCTAAATCTTATTGACTAAGTAAGAGTTCAGAAGGTCTGAGATTCTATGAAAGATACAATGTGCTGTAAACAGTACCTTGGGAATGGATGGGAATACAATAATATTAAAGAACATTTGAAGCATCCTATGTATTTTGAGGAAGAAAGGGAAGATATATCGGTTCTTTACAATCTCATTAAAAAGTAATGCTGTAACTAACAGATGAGAAGGATTTCTCTTAATATTTTGCTGCCTTATGCTTTCTAACCCTTACCCTATCTCATCATGGTACAATCATATTGCTTGACAAAAGAGAATGTCAGTAAAATAGCTCCTTCAGAGATCATTTAGATCTTGCAGTTGGTTGTGTCTGAGGAAAGACATGGTTTTTTCTTGCTTAGATGTAAGAATCAGGCTTCTAGATTTTAACTTAATCAAGACAAGTAACTCCTCCAAACTTCACCTTCGCGTACGTGTAACGAGAGCGATGCTTACGCTCAGCGGTGTTCTGGCAAGTCAGAAATAGTTTTGCCTTTGCAGAGTTGTGCACACAGATACGTGCACATGCACGCTTGAAGACAACAGGGTTCTCTTGCCCCAGTATCTTATGAAGGCAGTTCTCCTGAGGTTTATGGGATTTGGAGGTGTACCTGCAAGCACTTACCCAAAAACTCACATCCAAGTTTGTACTTGTTAACTTAATGCCTGCTTGCCTGCATTTCTAAGGAGAAATGTTTTGGAGAGCTGGCTGAAACCTCATCCACAGAAGTACAAATAATCAGCCAAACTGGATCCCATAGCAGCAGTAGTACAAAAAGAAAACACTTTTGCCTCCTGGATTCAGTGGATAAAGAAGTTACAAACATCGGTTCCTCCACTGATTTTGCCGCCTTCAGATCATTCACACCTCTTCCAGTCCACTGCCATGGAAATAAACACTGTGAGAAGGCACTCAGCAGCACTACAGTGGCTGAGAAAGATGGGAACAAAACCTAATACCGTTTTGTTTCACTACAATCTGAGGAGAAACCAAACACACGGCACTCTGAAAATTATTGCCGTTAAAACCACTTCTAGTGGTTTGCTGCATTGTCGGTGCTGACTTACACACGCACTCATGCAAAATGTTTAGCAGAGAGATGTTAGCCCCACTGAAAAAAACCTGCATTCTGTTGGTGACACACGCTTGTTTCCAGTGGCAGCTATGAATAAAGCACTCACGAGTCAATCTCGAAAGCCTGAAAATTTCAGTAAACATCTAAGCCTCCTCTAAAATCAAACAGGCAGCCTGCGACGATCCCGATTTCTTTCATATGTCTAGCTGCTTCTGACACCAACTGAACAAGAAATTAATTCTCATCCTGTTTTCCCTCTGAAGCCCAAGAGCACTTTCAACCCTCTCATAGTATATGAGGCTGCTAAGTAAGATCAGCATACACGTTGTCAAGTAACGTAAGTGAACTCCAGAAATGCAGAGAGGTATGTTTGCGAGCATGTGTATATTGGGGAGAAGGCAAAGAGCATGCAAGGAATGTTAAAGAAAGTAACAACCTTTAACAAAACATCCAGAGACTTTTGTCTTGACCAGTTGTCTTACTGAAATTTATTCTCCCAAAACCACGACCTGCTAAGGACAAAGTATTTTATTTCTGCTTTTAATGGGTGCCAGAGCAATTCCCTGCTTTCTAAGATTTCAGGCTTAAGATGCTTATGGGTAAAAATCTTAGTCTCTCACTAAAAAACCCAACAAGTTTAAATGGAAAATTTTATCAGTACAGGTTTTTGTGCCTTAGCCTGTTCATCGCCTCATTTTAAAAGAAATACTGGATCCCTCAGTTTCCTGCACAGAGTCAGTGAAATGCATTTTTACCTAAGAAAGCCCAATACTTCTACAGGTAGTGAGACAGGCATAACAGTCTTGTGAAAAGAGAGCTGTCTACCCTGTGAACACCTATTTCCCATGGCAGCAGGAGATTACAAAAACTGTGGAAACTGGAAAGAAATGGAGAGGAAAAAGCAGAGCCCTCTATGTTCTTCCATTCTGGCTGGTTAACAGTGAGAGTTCACAGTTCTCTCTGGATCTACAGCTGCCTTTTCTGATCAATCTTTTTAGCTGTAGTTGGTGGAGATGAAATTACTCAGTTCTCACGAAGAAGAGTATGTTTCTTTAGTCTGCAAAATTCAGAACTTTGACAAGGACTATCGGCATTACTGCTGCACACATATTTCCTGAAACATCAGCTAGTGCCCTTTGCTAAAGGTAATTTCTTGTCTGTCAAATACTGTGTCCCTATCTAGAAAAGCAGCATACGGAGCAGGTAGAGAGACTGAAAAGTAGGAAGGGACAAAGCAGAAAGTATTATGTCAACCTCAATAACCCTTCCACGGGGCTGGAACAAGTATTTTATTTTGTTTTATTTCCCATTCAACAGCTTAGGTTCAAATAGGTGTTTAATTAACTCAGAGTGGCAGTCTAAATGTTTAGCCTGAAGCAGCCTGACAAAGAAAAAACTATCTACCTACTGCATTTGCAGTTTTAGAGCATCAGGCATGAGAAGGAACTGTTAATTGCACAATGCAGAGAATTCTTATGACATGTGCACGTGAAAGTGTAAAGATGAAACTTGTAACATAGCAAAGTTTCTACTATGCCAAGAACTTTATGCAGGCGTCAAAAGCCTGAAGGACAGAAAATGAGGGGACTTATGGATAAAAAAACCCCCTGTTTCCACAAAATAAAATTCTACAGAATATGAAGTAACCGATTTATTAAAAAAAAAACAAACACAAATCTAGGAAAGCATTTTTATAACAATGCAAGCACAATACATTTAAGGATGTTTAAAACTCAATGCAAATTGCAGTCACCTAACAGAAGCTCGGCATCTTACTACCAAGATGGGAGGAGCCAGGAAAGCAACATATGTCTTGCCTCCCCTACTTGACATTCTGTTCAATGGCAGAGGAGTGGATTTAGACAGCCCCCCCCCCCGCCTTGTTTCTTGAGGATTTAACACAGGACTATGCCAAATTAGAAGGAAATTAATGTTTTGGCAGCTAATTATTTTGAATATTTTATTTCCCGCCCACCGGCCTATGAAACAGGTATATTCCAGGCATGCAGTGATACACACTGACCCTTAAAATCAGATAGTCCCTTCCCAAGTATTTTCTGTTAAGGTATACTCAAAGCCTTGGCAATGCAATAATCCACCTCCCTCTTTAGTTTATTATATGAAAAGATGTCACACTGTGACTGTTTTAATCAGAGAATAAACAAAGTGCCCAGCACCTGTCTTGGCTTTTATTATCATAATAATCCAGTTTTGGTTTTTAATTCTGAAACATCAGCAACTCTCCCGTAGGTGAGCATGTGTTTATGCCGCCCCTACTGTTGCCTTTGTGGTTTCATTATTAGCAAACCATCAAATGAAAAACAGAAGAAGAAGAAGAGGAAGAAGAAAAAGGGGGGGAGAAGGGAAAAGCAGACCTGAGGCACAGCCATTTGTGCCTGTTAAATACAATGAGCTGGCCTTAGGTAACCAGAGCCCCGAGACTGGCTCCAAAGCAGGTTAAGTAACCAGAAACTGAAAAGAAAGTCAGTGAATGAACCACTCTGAGTTGGAGCAGAACAATCCAGGACAAACAGAACAAAAAAGAAAAAAAAGAAAGAAAAAATACGGGCAGGCATCCCACTCACATTTAGAACAGCTCAGCACAGCCAGAGTGGAATAAAAACTTAGCAGTGGTCAAGGTGAGGAGGGGGTTCCTGCATAATGACTGGTAAGTGCCTTACATTCTGATTTGTTTAGGCAGTTTTCGTGGAAATGAGGGATGCTTGAAACAGTAATGTACGCGCTGA
Organism: Zapornia atra; assembly: GCA_013400835.1. NCBI lineage: Eukaryota > Metazoa > Chordata > Aves > Gruiformes > Rallidae > Zapornia > Zapornia atra. The sequence goes on along the minus strand of VZTU01019866.1, from coordinate 138,042 downwards.
CAAAGTCTCGCCTTTGGTACAATGAATGGATCTAGGCAAACTTAAATCCAGAGAATGTTAAAAATGCAAGGAAAATGGTTTTCTTGCCTCAAAGAAATTGACCCTCACAAACTTTTTACCATTTATTTACTCACGTTTTACTGATGGATGGGATCAGATTTTCCGCACTGAACTCTACTGATGTTACCCATAGGAACGGCACCCACTTGACTCTGAAACAGGGACTGGTTCCCACATGCTTCCCTGCCTCATTCCCACCCCACGACCACTGCAGTCTGTATTCAGTTTCTGTCCCTGAGAAGGGAAATCCTACAGAAAAACAGCACAATTGGAGACAGAGGATAAAAACCTAGGAAGGCCTGAATCTCTGGTAACTCTGCACTTCAGCTCACATTTTGTTATTGTGGCCCAATGGGAGACGACTGACAATCTGGGTTCTGTGCCTGGTTCTGGCAATGAGCTGCAGCCTAACAATGCGCAAGCTGCTTCCCCTCTGTCCTCAATTCCCCCAGTCTGAAAAATAGGATGCTTTAAAAAAAAAGAGAAAAAAGGAAAGAAAGAAAAAGCAAAAAAAAAGAAAGAAAAAACCCCCAAACATTCCAAGATCCAGTGATGACTGTGCTACACAAGATCTGGATCATACACAAATATCCATGCAAATAAGCTGTGAAATGCAAGTAAAACGTAGCAGTTGAATGTTATTTTGTGGAGCTATAGGTAGCCACAAGGGATGAAAAGGCAGAGAAAATCACACCAAGCAGTTACGAAATGGGGGATGATGCTTCCAGATCAAAGTTTCCATGCACATGCAGTAACAGCTGAATTTTAAGTCACTAAAGCATTCTGACATCTCTTTCTAGTCTTTAATAGGCAGTAACAACAATTTATCATAGTTCCTGTAAGATATGTAAAACAAAAATAGTCAAGCATTGTGGGAAATACACATTGCCAAAGCTTTCCAAAATAATCTGAGTGAAGACAAATCACGAGTTCAAGAAAGTGTCCTTCATGTAAGTATTTCAGTTTCCTTCTGAAGCAGTAAGAACCTTACAGATAAGGACCAAACTTCCTACCCTAATCTTTATTTCTAAAAAAAAGGGATTGGGCAAATAGGCTCAACATCTTAAGGCCCACTTTTCGCAGGGACCGGATAGAATTAGATCTGAGTAGGTTTATCTCAATCGAACTAGGATAGTTTTTATTAAAAAAAAAAAAAAAAAATCCATATTTTAACCAGCAAAGTTTAATCCCTTCTTTTCCTGTGAAAACTCAGATAAGTTTGATTTTGCGCCTCTCGCTGTCTCCATATTCCAGGTATTATGTCATTGCACATTAGACTGTGTCAACACACCGTGACCTCGTCCCCGCTAATGCAAAACCTCGGAAAACATGGAGCCAGGAGATAATTTCAGCGAGCTTTTTTTTCTCTATTTAATGTAACTCGGTATTTATCCTTCCATATTTCTGACATTTCCATTGAGCGACAGTCCCAAAACGAAGAAAATCAGTCTTTCGCATGCAAAGCCGTCTTAAAGCAGACTGCTGAGTGGCAATCTTTCTGGGCAGGTGAGCTTCACACATGTCTCAGGAAGCATCGCTGTCTTGCGAAATCCAAGAGCAGCAATGACAGGCTTCCAAGGGAGCCTCCTCAAGTCCCATGTCGGTGGAAAGGCAGCTTAACCTCCCTACAAAAGGGCACCTCCTGAAGGAATGGGGAGACGGTGTCTGCGAGACAAACAGGTGGCAAGGCTCTTGGAAAATGGCCCTGCACTCTAAGGAGAGCTACCTGTGAGCGGAGTCTGCACACCTGAGCAAAAGAAATGGTTGCTTTCAGACTGGTTTGGGCTTGTGGTTTTTTTAATCAGTCTGTTTTTCACTGCTGTATTAGAAGAGTGGCTTGGTTTCCTTGAACATAAAATTAACAGCAAGAAGAAGCTACGTGGAACTTGATAAAAGTTTTACATCACACTGGTCTCTTCTGCATCTTGGTCGTTTATTTCAGCACAAAGTGTCTCTAAATGCCCATGTTCTCACTTTGCGATGTTTTAGACTAGTAGAGGAAGAGGGAGTTTTAGGCCTCTGCCATCCATGTGTAAAGAAAAAAACCAATAAAAAATCATTGGTTTTGAGTCAAATCATGTAATGAGTTATGTTTACTGCACTACGTAGCTAAACACTAACAAACCCAGACAACACGTTTTAAGAGAAAGAACCAATTTAGGAAACCATATTATATGGCATTATTAAAAGTCCCGTCTTCCACTGTTAACTACTGCAAGCTGAAGCAAATATAAGTGGAGTGGGGGGGGTGTTCATGTTTCTAAATTAAACGCCCTTCAAACACTCTTTCTGACAGTTATCTTCATATTTTCCACAGATGCTGCCACTGCCACAAAGTTAGGCACTAAAATAGATACAATGCTAGTGTCATGTCTAGGCTGCGCTGATACCCCTGCCACCGTAACTGCCGGTCGCTCTGCACCAGGAGGAAAAAATACGCTTTATATAGAGAGGATCTCAGAGGCACCGTAGATGACATTTGGGAAGCTCTCACAACTGATCAAAGCAACACAAAGTCATCTGCAGGAGGTATGTCTCAGACTGAAAGCAAGAGTCCATCCATATTCGTTCCCCAGATATGCATTATCTCTGGTAGATTGAAATGATGCAAGTTATTTGACTTTTGCAGATCCGCAGGGCAGCCTGTGCAGATGTAGCGTTCTCTGGAGGTTTTGCTTACCCTGTAAATCATTATGCCTGTATTCTTAATTGTTTGGCACAGCTCCCAGGACATCCATTAAATCTCTTCTGACTAACACATATTTGTATCTGTTCACCCCCGGGGCTTCTAACCAATAAATGTCCTGGCATAAAGAGAAGGGCATGAAAATAACGTGTTGTAGGTGAGCAATATTCCACCAGGATATCAGAGCAGTATGAGCCAACTCAGCCACCAAACACCATGGCATCAGCCTCCCGCTCCTCTCCAGTTTGCACTGCTTCTCTGGCTGCCTTAACATCTAGAGAGTCAAGAGGATCACACTGAAGAGTATCGATGTCCGATTCTAAACGGAAGAACTAGAAAGACTATTAAATGTACGTTACAGGAGCTGGTAGCATGGGGTACCGATGGACACATAACCTTCTGCCAACCGCACACCTGCGCTGTTGCCACAACTGACCAGCATTCCCTAAGCACTCCCACGCCTGAGCCAGGAAGAGCCCTCCGCAACAGCAGGTGAGATTGTGTGAAAGAAAAAAATCAAGACGGGCAGGAAAATTACCTTTGCCACCTATAACCCACTGGACTGCAACCTGCTCCAGTAGATACAGAATCAGCGCCTAGTGTCAGCCCCTCAGTTTCCCCCTGAGAAGCCCTGGGTAAGGTTTTCCCAGCTGCCTGATGATGGCATTTGTGGAGGCAGCAATGGGAAACACTGGGGAAAAAGTGAGCTCTTTTTGCAGAAACAGTTTGCTCTTTTTAAACCATTCCCATGGCTGCACCCAGGCTCTGCTGTGGTGTGCAGCGTCAGGAAGGTAAAAAGGAGTTCTGTGGCAAAAGACAGGCGAAAAGGCAAACAGGCGTACCAAAGGAGAGCCAGACTTGAGCAATGAGGGCAGAGGGATGGAGGGCGTTTGTGCAAATACAGATTACGTGTGCAATTCATTGGAAGGCAGTGGCATTTTTATCACAAAGACGAGTTTAATCAAAGTCTCGAGAGATCTGCCATAAAGGAAGCCCTCGCCTTGCTGCCTCGGCTGTCTGAAAGAAACACCTGTTACACACAACAGAAAAAGACAAAACAAACAATAGGTATAGAAGGGAGGCCGCGGTTCAAACAATGTGAATCGGAGCAGCACAGTGTTCTCTAAATGAAGGGCTAGAATCCTATCACATGAACAGCTGGGGAAAGCGTAATTCTTTATATTTGCAGGGAAGTTGCACAGATTATATGATGGCAACAAATACAATATACGTATCTCAGCTCTGCTTCCTAGGCACCAGAAAGGACAGGAACCTCCTAAGATATCCTTGAGTGGAAGAATAAACTTGCTTGAGCCCAGCTCCAGGAAAAAAGATAGCCGGCTTTCAAAAGAACACAATGGACAATTTTCCTCCCACGGGGCCTTTGCAAGAGTTTCTGCTAAGAGGATACTGAGCTCAAACAACCCTCACAAAAGACAGAGAAAGCAAACTTGTGAATTCAACAAATCCACCTCAATACGCAGAGGGGATGTAAGGAGCACCTAAAGCAGGCACATTTTGTTTTAAATAAGAAGTATGAATATTGTTAACATAGAATACAGAATTCTACGTCATAAATCGATTACAATTTTAATGTCTTTATTCTGATCGTACCACAGAGGCAGGAATTTTTAACTGTGCAATAAAGACATAATACAAGGGAAGTAGACTTAAATAACACCCTGAAACTCATGGCAGAGAAAGCTAAAATTCTTGGAAAAATAACATTTCAAATCTGTCTTTCATCTCAGAGAAGTCTAGAGAAAAAAGGCAAGAAATAGAGCATAATTCTAACTCCAGTCACTAGAATATATCAGGTCTCCAAAACTCTGCTTCCTAACACCATGGCAAAGAAGCTCCTGGATCTAACCTGTACCTGAGGATCTATCCTATGCTGGGAAACCTGCTGCAGAACTGGCTTCTGTGGAAGGAGAGAGGCAATCTTTACAGGGGTGTCTGTAGCTATAGGGCCATCCAAAGAATCACAGAATGGGGAAAAGAAGAGAAAGGAAGAGGAAGGGAAA
>VZTU01019866.1:101888-133199 GCA_013400835.1 Zapornia atra | reverse complement strand
GGGGAAGGGGAAGGGGAAGGAAGCTTGGCAGTTTTGTTTCCTTCAAGTTTTCCAATTTAAAATAATTTGTATCCATTTCTACCTACCTTGCATCTCCCAGTGCATGCATCAGCCTGTCAGCACTACTGGGAAACACTACAATCAGTGTCTTGATCTAAACTAAGGGTTCTCTCCTTTTGCCATTATTTTAGCTGAAGAAGAACTGTCAATAGGGCTGAAGAATTCATAAAGCCTAGGACAATTCACATACAAGATCAACTATAATTTGGTATGTATTAATAACCTGTGTCCCCTGCTTGGAAAATAACCCTATTCCTTCTTCCTTAAATGCCTTAGAGACACTGAAAATCCATGTCCAGAAGAGTAATACTGTTTGTAATTGATACCTGAATTAGGGCCTTCCAGATCCATGCCTGAAAATGTGTACCCGTGTGCATATAAGGCATCTTACATCTGTGTATAGGGTAAGAACGTAAATCAGATGTTTAATATATGCTTACTTGTTCCTGGACTGCAAATCCAGACTCCAAAGTTAGAGAAACTGGAAATGATGCTTAATTTAGATATATGTGATTCTTAAGGATGCTAAGAACTTAAAAGTCATTACATACAGTGTATAAAACAGCTCCCCTCACTGACACACGGCAGCTTGGTGATACTTAAACCACAGACAGGATTGTACACACAGCGTGCAAGCTAAGAAAACATATACTTTAAAGGGCCAAATGCTTCTACAGGCTTCTGTCAAATACTCAAAGCAAGAGACTCTTTAACTAAAAAAATCTGTGGCTCTGAAGTTTGCTCCTCCAGCCTTAGCTTTCTAGCTAAAGCATAGAGAGTGTGGTAAATTAGAGGAAAGAACTGATTAGAGGCAACTTGTGATTACAAATGATCTGGTCCCAACCCCACCAAGGGAGAAAAGGGGGAGCAAACAGGTGTTGAAAAGAAAGAGTCAAACTCCATTTTCAACGCAGCCTGCCAAAATTCAGCAAAGGCACTTTAGCAATCCATATTCCTTTCTGAGGAGTGCAGCAATAGAAAAAAAAAAAAAAAAGTCTTCTTTATTTTGATGGAGACCAAAATAAAAAAAGGAGGGTGAAGAAATCAAACAAAATACAGAAGAAGGGACCCATAGCAAGGGTCCCTATCTGCCAAAGCCAAAGAACTGTTTTCTCCTGCTAGGCCAGGAGAACATAGCATTTCTCCTGCAACTCAAGTGACATTTGGCACTTCTCCCATGCTGACATTTCAGGGTTCAAGCTGTGCTGACAATACATTATAGGTGGTTAGTATATCAGTATTATGTGCTTTTACAGCCATTAAAACCACACAGAAACACAGTTAAAATAACGCTGCTTTGGATTAAAAGTCAAGGTCTCAAACATTAGGGAATGCCAGAATTAAGGTTGTCAACATAATTTTAATTTTCCCATCTTGTGAGTACAGTCTACAATTATATTATTGCCTAATTCTGCTCCCTCAGGATACCATTTTTCATTCAATATGTATGACAGAGATACATGGGGAAAAATAATCATAGCTATTTAACCTAATCCCGGTACTTCTAACTTTCAAATACCTTACCTCATTACCCAGCTAAGGTGTTACTTTGTACACAGTTTTCACAGCATAAGAAAGTGTACCAATCTCTTGACCTTTTCTGTCCAAATCCATTTTAGATTTCCATCTATAAGCAATTTTGTTCAAACTATCCAAGTTTCAACTTCAGAGTAATTTGCTGAACACTACCACTATTGTCTTTGAAAAAAGTCAAACCTGATAAAAAATATTTCATTATATATAAAATTTTAAATGAGTTTCCTCACTGTGACAAATATATATAAACTCCAACTACTGTGAATTTATTTTTTCCATTTAATCGTTATCTTTCATATAAGTCTTCATTTTAGTTTCCATAACTTTATTATGCTTATTCTTTAACTTCTAAACACAAGAACCTCTGATATACACTTCTTAGCCTCTCCGAAGCATATTTCAGAACAATCTGAAAGAAGATGTGAAATTGTTCCTTACAATTATTTTCCCATTACACATTTTATTCGACTTCCATCTGCAGTACTTGAACTTCAATAAGTATTAAATACAATACACAAAATACAGACATCTGGCATGAGATCTGGAACTCTCTAGTTCATCTCTGCTCAACAGAGACTTCCACAAGACAAACGTACCTTTCCCTCTCATTCTCTGAACTCCTAAGTCAGGCTTCACTCACACTTCAATCACTGACCTTCAAGTGATTAAGCTGTTTCTTTAACTCGTCTTACAAATACCAAGGACAAGTAATTGCACTCCGCTTTAAATTATACAGTACAATTCAGTAGCAGATAACTGATAGAAAGTGGGCAACAAAAAATCCCCAAACATTTCCACTGGCCACTTGCATGATATTACCACCAATGGTGAGCTCATCTTGTTTCCTAAACTATGAAGGGTAAGGCATCATTAGCTTCTGGATGCTAGATGTCTGAGGAAAATCCAAGACAGTGGTGTTGATTCAGTAGGTGTGACCATACTTTGCCTTCTGAATCACTTTAAGCTATTATTCCAGCAGAGAGTTTGAAGTGATCTATTTTGAATGACCCATCAAAATAAAGTTGTGACTACTTAACAAGGCAAGTGATGAATCAAACTTGCCAGTAGGAACTAAGTGATCCTCAAATATCTCCCTCTTGATACAGGCATGGGTGCTGGTAGCAACTTTGGAATGCCAAACATAGCCTGTATCTCAGATATAGCTGCTGTGGTTAGAAAAGCAACCATTTTAGATAGACCAAGCTGGGCAGAATTAGATGTTCAGATGCAGTGCTTAGAATCGCAACAGAAGATAACGGTCCTTATACATTAACACTCCCAGTGTTGCTAGGATAGGAGGTGCAAACCTGGCAGTAGTCATGAGAACATTTTTTGTTTAAGTACTACTGGTAGACACAGCACTACCTATCTCCTGTCCAAATTCCAATTTGGGAAGTTACACACTACTTGCTCAACTTGTTCTCCCATTTTACGTGAAGACTCACATCCCAGCTCAGCTCTGAGTATGACATGTGCTTGTACTTTTCTACACAGCATTTTCAGGGATGGCTCTATCAGGTGAACTCCTATGATGCTTGCTAAGGCAGACTGAGATGTCACCATCTCCAGCACACCAACACGATCTACATGGGCTGTCATTTCAGAGTCAGCACAGGAAAACGCACCCTCAAACCTCAGCACCCGCGGGCCAGAGTCTCCTAATAAAAGTATCACTAAATACTACTACCAACAAACATGTCCCAGGAAAAATTCCATCATCTGTTCATGCTATGTATCACCAAAAATCACAGGAACTCCTAAATAACCCTAACAAACCATTTGTGATTTTAGTTAAAGCCAGGCAATTCCAAACATACTCCATGATACTGAAGAGGAAATAAATGAGATCAAAATTTTGCTTAGAGTTTCATTCTCTTTGGCATCCTTCAGGATGTCACGTGCTATATAAACCAAATACTGTTGGGCCAACGGGGGTGAAAGCCCCCAATTTAGAGAAATCACCAGAATGATACACAGTAGTGAATTTTCAAATTTAGTTTTGTTCTGGGGGGTGAGACCCTACGATAAATGATCTCAAATTATGCAGCTATCTGAGTCATTTTGCAACTGGTGACCCTTATAATGATGTTCTCGTTTTCAGAGCCAATGTGATGCCACACAGTGATTTGTCTGTTAAATTGAATCTTTGCCTCTAGATAGATAGATAGATATAAAGTTTATTTTGAAACGTCTCCTAGTGCCTCTGAGTCTGACTGATGTGAGATGTTATTTTGAACATGCCAAAGCATCTGAACGGCTCCAGTCCTTTCTTTTCAGCGCGCATTCCTTGATAAGTGGCAAAGCTTCCCACTTATCAGTCACTCAAAGTGACTGTGGCTGTCAGTTGTGTACAAAGCGCAATCAGTTTGGAAGCAGAGACACCAGCATTTTTCTTCTCAGCTTGAAGCAAACACGTTTTGACTGCTAGTCATTCAATTTTAAAGCATCTTCAATTAGGGGCGGATGAAGATATAAAGAAAACACATCCTAAACACCTCCGCCAGCCAGCAGTAAAAAATTTATTGTTATCTCCTCTTTTACCTTACTGCAGAGGCAGCAGTAGCAGCCTTTTTTTGGCTGCACAACTAAAGTGCTCATGAGTGCACACGCTCCATACGGACACGATCGCAGCCGTAAAGCGTTCATGCTCATCTTCCCAAGCCACTTACACAAACTACCGAGGTACTTTCTGCTCCTGCACCTCTGCCACCTGACACATAAATCCCCGCACGGGTACACGAACGTGAACGTAGCCCACATGCACACGGGTACAGCGCCCCACGCATCTGGAACACCACCATTCGCAGAATGGCAGAGGCACACTCTGTAGCCAACAAAATGCCAAGCAAAACCATTAAAAAGACAGTGGAAATAATGGCAAGGAGGGAAAAGAAAAGGGAGGGCTGGCAGAAAGAAGGAGTCGATGCAGGGAAGGGTAGGAAGCTGCCGAAGGAAGAGGGTCAGCGCCACTGGGACAGGGAGTTGGAAGTGGAAGGAAGTGGGAAAAGCTGTGGGGCGCCTCAGAGAGACACTGAAATTGGAGAGGGGATCCAAAACCAAGAAGAGGGACAAGGCCCTGGAAAGAAAGGTCTGAGAGAGAACGCTTGCTGAGAGCAGAGACCAAAATGAGGCCTTGGAGCACAGCGCTGCCAGCTCCGATGACTCTCCTCCACTGCTGGCACTTTCCTCACAGTCCTAGCTGCAGGATTATTTTGGGTGTTTCAGTGTTCTGTTTTTTTAATAAAAGTAAGTTTCTGGCCCTCCCTTGTGATCGTGTGGAAAATGGAAACACTGAAAGCTCAGTAACAAAAAGGAAATTAAGAAAAGATGCTAAAATTGCAAGAAAAGAAGTCACAAAGTTACAAACAATCTCATAGTTTTAGAGCATTTGGACTGATAACATTAAAGAAAGCTTCATTATCAGCAAGCGGTGTTGCAATCGTGTAGCTCAGCATAGGCAAAAAAAGATGACTTATCAATGAAAACATGCCCTTGCAATTTTGATAAATTCAAGTTGTACAAATCCCAAGCAGATTCTCTTTGCCTGCACTGGTACAACTATACCAATCAGCAAATTCAGACTGGATGAAAGTGTAGGAAAGGCCTGAGACTGAATTATCTGTAGATGCTTGCTCTACGGGTCATCTTTAAAAGTAAAACTGTGGTAGATCACTGCAAAACAACGCTCTGCAGAGAACTAAGTGTAGATAAACAACTCTGCAATCTTTTATGTAATTTAACTTCTGTGGTAATGGACAGAAGTGAAGGCCCATAGGTTACTTGCTACGAAACACATGCATTGTATCCTTCAGCCAAACACACACATTATCTGCTGAACATGAGAGGTCAGCAAGCAATTAGCTCATTCTGACTGCGTGCCTAGAGTTTTCACTCTTCCCTTTCCCTATATCCTCCTCAACCTTGTCTTTTTTTTCCTTCTTTTTTTTTAGGGGTGGGGGTAGTGTTGTTTTTTTGAATAATTAATTTCCCAGGGGCTTTTTCCTGCTCAAGGGCCAGGCAAGTTATTCTGATAACTGATAGGACATCGGCTGCAGAGCTTTTGTGAGAAACAATTGTTTAGCCTCTTTGACGGCAACCTCAGTTGCTTGGAAAGAGGTTGCGAAGTCATGGGAAAGGCTGCAGTGTGACTCCTTCTTGGGCCTGTCTCACTGAATCCAGCATGCCCATGTTTATAAGTTCCAGGAAAACAGCTGTTCCTGACACATGATGAATTTGGACAAAATGTCCCCAATCGAGGAGCCTGTTCGGTTTTGACTGTGCAGTCACAGCCTGTCATACCCACACTGGCAAAAAAACCCAACCCAACCACCGTAAAACAAACCAAAACAAAAAACAAACCATCTCAGTGGATGGAGCCTGTTCTGAAAACATTTTGCAGAGTGAGAAGGAAGATACTTTCTCACAGTTTCCTACTGAAGAAAGGTCTCATTAAACTCCCACTAATATGAATAAGAGCCTTTTCACTATGTTCAGTGGGAGTTGGATCAGGCCCTCACTTCAACAGCTTTATTGTCTACCAAGGAAACCTTTTGTCCTCACCTCTCTCTGATATGCAAAGAGGACTCTAATTACAGAAGAACTAATACTGTTCTGCTGTGCAACGGCTTGCAAAGGGGTCGTAGCACCACGAAGCACTGCTCCACTGCCACTGACTTCTTAGAAAATCAGAATTCCCAGGGAAAATGGTAATACTGAAGCAACAGACATTACTAAAGCTGTAACCAAGCACTTGTGTAGTGGTTGCTCATTTTTGTATCTCGAGTGAAGGATTCATCATTTACAGCCCTTTAAAGCTTCCTGGAGAACTCTGGGCTATGGGCACAGGAGAAGCTGGGGACCAGGAAAGGAATTTCACAAGTCCTTATGGTTTCACTGAGGAAATACCACTGGGGCAAAGATTAAGGGTAAGGATCTCTACTCTCCTTACTAGGCACTAAGTACTCCACACAGTGGCCTGCTGAAGTTTACTTTCCCATAAGAGACAGGAAAAGGAAGGACAAGCAGAATTGGAAGTGTAGTTTAGACCACAAACTTGTTGGGGCAGGGAACAATCTTCACACTTCTTTATGTCCGTTCAGTCAGTGCCTTCTCAAAACAACAAAGAGCAACTGGTACTTTTTACAACTAAACTTCATCTGAAATAGGTCAATCAAAATCTCAATGTTTTCTCAAACAAAGAGAGCACCAACAGGCCTGAACAGCATTCAGCCAGCTCTGGATAACAGATGATTGCTCACCTGAGGAGTTCCAAAGCGACAACAAACCTAAACAACAACAACAAAAATTATCACCGTAGATAACTGTGTGGGTAAATTATGATATCTAAAGCACTCTGGAAGCAGGTCTCTTTACCAGTGTTTTGGAAGGCTGGAATCCACCCAGAGCCTCTTGGTGCCTGGAAAGTTTTGACAATAACAACTGTGTCATTTCAAAACTTTGCATGTTAAGCTTAAGAAATATTTTTCTGAACTTCTGTGTAACTCAGAAACCAAATCCTTCTTTCCTCCCCAAAAATATAGCTACATTTTGAAAAACAGATCTGGCTACAAAATGGACTAACCATCCTGCAGGAAATTCCGAGTCTTCAAGATTTTATTACATTCCAAATTGGAACACCACCTTAAATCTTAGGACTTAACGAGAATGGGAATATTCTGATTCAGGAACATATTAGGCGGCCAGCCCCTCTCCATCTACCAACCCAGCTCACAGGGAAAGGGGACACATCCAGCTGACAGCAGGTGGGGAGGATGAAAATCTGGATCCTGACTCACAAAGGAAAGCCTTATTTGGAGCAGGGAGGGCACCTATGGCAGCTGAAGGCTTCAGGAAAGCCACGAAGCCTGCAACCCAAAGGGGCACCGAGTCCACATAGCCATGGTGCCCACACTCCCTGTCAGACAAGGGTCTACAAAGCCTGAGGCCAGAGCAGGATCATAGAATCGTTTTGGTTGGAAAAGACCTTGAAGATCATCATGTGCAACTTGGGAGCAGGGTCTGCTGGAGCTGCCTGTGCCATCTGGCCACCCACCAGGCGTAAGGCCTAACCTGCCTGGCAGGCAGAGTAGGCTAGAGGCACCCTTTTCTAGCCTTGCATCAGAGTTTAGTCAGGATCCTCTCATTCTTCAGAGGTCCAAAGTTTCTATCGGAAAAGGTGTCCTGTTAGAACATCTGCAGACAAGTCTCTAGATCTGAAGGAAACCGTCTGTTAAAACACACGAAGTCATCAAATGGTTGCTGTCTGGCAGGAACTGCTCTCAAGTTTGTGATAACACTCAAGTTCTTGGGCTAAGTACGTTACTCAGAAATGAATGTAAACTAGTAACCAAGTACTTTCAGTATGAAACTAAAAAGACAAACAAAACTGTGGCCTAAACGTTAAGAGACATCGAAAAGCAGCACTGTTGCTTCTTGCTGCTTTGAGATTTTAGTTTTACATTATTGGCAACCTGAAGTGTTTCAAGATCTTGAGCTGGGCTCTCCAAAAAAATTTTGACTAAAAATCAGAACAGTTTAAAAAACAACATTTGGCCTCCGTTTTGTTTGCCTTCTAATTTTGGAACTTGTAGTGCTCGTGGTTTCAGATTTTGCCTGGAAATCCGAGAGCTGGAAGTTTACATTTTGAAGAAATGAAAGCTGGCACTTTTGTCATCACATGACTCCAAGAGAGCTGGGATTTGAGGAAATAAAAAATAAAGAAACATTGTCAGGCTTTCTACAAAATTGTGAGATTAGCAGCATCAGTTTTATCACAATTTAGGCTGCAAGGTTGACCTATTTTATCAATAGTGCCCTACTGAATATTAATTGCTCTATGAATTTTAACAACCATATTTCATTTTAAATATAGTTCAATTAAAGTGACACTCATCATGGAGCTTCAAAGCAAACTCTTCAATTGTTAACCTGGGCTAGACTTTTTCTCTGGGCAAGTAGAAGGTGTAAAAGTGCACCGCCCACAAAACTTTGCATCTCAGAGACAACCCTCAAGGCAGAACACAACACACACTCATTGCCTGCCCTGGGGGCTAGCTCAGCATGGTGGAAAATTGTGCATCTAGCCTTCAAGTTCCTTTCATTCTCTGTCTGATGGGACAACTACATCGTTCCCAGACTCTGCCACATTCTAGAGCAAGGACATCAGAAGTGGCCTCACAAAAGAAGTCAGGGAGGTGACAACAGGAGTTCCCCTGAGGACAAAATTACATTTAGTCCAAGCACTTGCTAAGCCTCACTTGGTGTCTGCATGATCTTTCCTTCAGCCTGTTCTACAGCTGCAGACCACTGTGGAGTTGCTCTGAAACGCAACCTGAGATCTTGGGGACTGTTGCTGTGTAAGAGTTCCAGGACAGAACACACATTCCAGTTTGATTTCTGGTAAAACAGAGACTGAGGTGTGCAGGGTAGAAGACCCAAAATACTCAGTAGTCAGAAACTGGTAAAGTGAAAGCCTTTTCCATACACATACACACAAAGATTAAATAGAACAGACAGCAGTGCGCATGGGAGGATGCATTCCAAAGTGGCATATAATAAGATGGGAGGTAGTTTCACTTAATTATTCAGAGAAACTAAAACCTCTTCACAAATCAGATCTAGAGCATCCTGAAAAGCAGGCGAAAAAAAAAAAAAGAATCATAAACATTTGCCAAAACACAAACCCCTGCCTAGGTCACATTTTAGCATTTTGAGGTCATACAGATTTTTAATTTAACCTAACCTGCAACTTTCCTCCAGCTTAGCATTGCCTCTTATCTCTCTATATGAATACAAGCTGTTTGTCTTCTACGTTATTGACACCTCCTTCCAGTTAATTCAGAAGAGATGGACTTGAAAAAGACATAATGTCAATTAGAGACTCACGAGCCAGGTACATTTTCCTAAGCTCAAGTAGCTATCGCGTCTTTCCTCAGCATCACAGAAGTGGCTCGTTTAATGAAGCTGTAGTTACACTCAGTGTTTCAGTCCCCTAAGGAGGAGAGATACGATGTGGTCTCTCCCTTCTTGGGTATTGTGTGTGTGTACTGGTGATTGTATGCTGGGGTAAGGAGAGAGGGAACCGTTTCCAAGTTAGCGCAGTTAGAGAAAGGAGTCATAAATCACAGGGTCAGTCAGGTTGTGCTTTTTTTTTAACCTTAGGGTATTATGTTTTCAATACAATATTTCAATAGCTTTTTGCTGCGTAATAATTTATCTGGAATTATGGCAACTCTCACAAGCTCGGAAAAAATTGGCTCCAGTAAAATGAATCCTTTGTCATAAATAGGTTGTGTTCATAACTGCAGCCTAATCATTCAATTGCACATAAGTCAAATAGTTATCCAGACTTCGTAGGAATATTTCCCTGTCAATAAATCTAATGCTATTTGAAATCTCCAGGCCAATGTAACAGAAGCCTGTTAGATTAATTAGGGCAAGGTCAGAAAAGCTGAACTCACGGCTACATTCATGTCATGGTTTTGTTCCACCTACCATAACCTGATTGTAAACTCACCGACCATTTGAAACCTGGGCATGTTAAGGGTGGCTTCATTGTCTCCATTTATACACAAAGGCAGATTTCTTCTGGAATTGTTTCTTCTCTCTGACAACAGTCAACTAACAGCACAACTGAGAAGAAATGTTTTGCTTTGTAGTCACTGTCAGTAAGTTTGTTTTTTTCTTTTTTGGTGATTTTTTTTTTTTAAAAAAGTTTCTCCCTATCAGTGACCTCACCATAATTGGACTGCAACCAGGGTTCATGAGACAGCAAGACTGTACTGACCATGGAACTGCCAAGAGACAGACAGTATAATAAAAATTTCACTACAAACAGATCATCTCTGTGGGAACCAGAGGACAATATTATCTCTTTCTGACTGTTCTATTCCTGACCTGTATTATGTGACCATCCAAAAGGAGGGTGCCCCAAATCTGATGGGTTTTGTGTGACGTGGACCCTGAAGGTGAAATTCTGACCTCGGCAGAATCAATATTTCATCCGAAATCCCTTGAGACAGACCTCCAAATCAGTTCTTAGGCTTGCAGCTTGTATCAGATGGTAGCTAGCTGACTTTCATTTACTACTGACTTAGGTCAAACTTGGACCAGGGATCAAGAGATGAAAGGCTCTATATCTCATTATCAATAATCACTGTTCACCACCACCCTAAAAACAACATATTTCATTCTTATCTACAAGGCTTTAAAACTTAAAAGGCTTTGGGTCAAATTATGTTACTTCAATTTATTTTTATTCACTGCTTATAAAACAACTTCCTCTCTCACTACCACAGCTAAATGCTAAAAATGTAAATACTTTCCTTGGTATTGTAGAAGTTCTACTATTGTTTTTCTTTCAAAGTCTTACTAAAGATACAGCAACAACAACAACGACAAAAAGTAATTTAAAAAAATCCCTCCCACATAGAAAACTAAAAAAAGAAAAAATACAGAGGTCAAGGCCAAGCTAAAGCTAGGCCTTACCAATCTCAAAATTGTTTTCAGCAGAACACATCTTGCATGGACATTGCCTTATAACAGATGGGTGGACCTTCCCCAGAAGTTTTTCATAGTTTCATGTGTACTGGTACTGACAGAATGTCCTCTGAAACAACAAAGCCAGTTTTTATTCTCATGGGAAGCCATACTGATAGCCTCTGATTTTGCTGGATAAAGTCTTCTCAGACAAGTTATGGATATGGCCCATAATTTCAGGCAACTTACTCTGAAAGTACATTGCCTGAAACTTAAGGAGAAGCTTTGGAAGGAAAATCCCCTGTTGCCACTGAACAAACCAAACATAGCACCACAGCAACTTGCCATGCTGTGCACATAATTGCATATTAAAGAGCCGGAGATTTTATCATGATTCTAGAGATCCATAAAATGTCAAACCCCTCCTTTGTTATTCTGTGAAAACCTTCATGGGCAAACTGATTTGTTCCCAAAACAGGGGCATGCATAGATACAAATGGAAGAAAAGTAATGAAATACAGTCAATGGTGTGAAAAGAAACTTCTGAATACTTTAGGGAAAAGAGAGGTTAAACCAAGTTTACCAATTGTGCTGTGTTAACAACTGTTTTCCACTACTAGGAGTAAACCTGTAGATACCTAGGATCTACACAGTTGCTCTCCTGAATCTAAAAGACCTCTCTGACTAGTTTTTCATTCAGACAATACTTCACTCAAAGCATCGAAAATTTCTGGACTTTCAACACCTGGGGCAGAGGGAAGGAGAGACACTTGCTAACCAATCACTAAAGAAAACTGCTTCTGCAAACCCTCAAAAATAGAGCGGTAGGAGGCCCATTCCAATCCAACTCTTTCCTGCAACACTTTTGCCACTCCTGATCTACAGCTGAAAGAGGATTTGGACCTGCAAACCCTTGCTCATATGATCAGCTCCTCTCACATCTGATTCCTGATCCTACATGAGCCATGTTAATCATACAAGGCATTCAGAAACTGAAATTTTTGCTTAATGACAGTTAACATCCTCATGTGTTTCCATAAGTGTCATGTAAGCCATCTGCAGATACTCTTCAAACTATGACAATAATGGCTGAGGAAAAGTGTGGGGAAACAGCAAGGACAGAAGAGGGGTAACAGAGGCATGGGTGGAGACGGAGTCTCTGACCTGGATCTGTTGCTGAAGAAGGTTAATTTTGTGTTGCTGCTGCAGGAGCTGCTGCTGTTGTCTTGCGATCTGTGGAGAAATTGCACAGAAGAAATGTGAGAGATGTATCACCATACCTGGAGTCAGTACAGAGGAAACTTCCCCCCTGCTTGGTTCTTTAAGCTGCTCAATTAAGAGACCTTCAAGTGCAGGTGGCAGCAGCCTGGACTGTGGATGAAGCACAGGGCTCATATTCAGGAATAATTCATAGCTAATACTAATGTGAAAGGGAACTGTATGGAAAATGTTGTGCTGGATATTAAGAGAAGGACTGATGCAAAAATTTCTCTCACTGACTGAAATGGCACTGCTAAAAATCACCCAAAAGTGAGCGCTCATTTGCTTCATTTTGCTGGAAGAAGAAAAATACTGGCACAGAAACTGGAAAATAGGAGAAGAAGACAGAAAAGGCAAAAAAGTAAGATGGATGGTAATAGTCTTTTTATGTTTGGTACCACCTTCTCCAAAATTAAAAAAAAAAAAAAAATTAAAAAAAGGGAAATCTGACACGCAGAAGGAAGGTATTGGTGCATATTTCCTTGATGCAAAGATACTGAAACTGGGTTTGGGAGAATCACTGACTCTTCAACATGTCTATCAGCTGAAAGAAACCAAGGCAGCAGTGC
The DNA here is from genome assembly GCA_013400835.1 of Zapornia atra. Lineage (NCBI taxonomy): Eukaryota > Metazoa > Chordata > Aves > Gruiformes > Rallidae > Zapornia > Zapornia atra. The sequence continues at coordinate 120,297 of VZTU01019866.1, read as the reverse complement.
AATACTATGAGGATCAACACTGAAAATGATGTACAGAAGTTGATGTAGTCAATGTAAGTCTCCTCTCAAAGTCATGTGCATTTTCCTTAAGGACTTCCATCCTCCCTCTCCATTGACTAAATGATTGGGAACTTTACTGTGGATACAGTGAAGGAAAAAGCAGAGAGTAATAGAACCAAATTAAGACTTCTCAGGGGACTGATGGAGATAAAACCATTATATACCTCAAACTTAAACAGCATACTTGAAAAATTTTCATTTGAGTCATCACAAAATCTCTGCTCTCACAACTAGCTAGCACAGCAGTAGAAACATAGCACTGCTCTTCCCCTGTGGTATGTGTACACATCTTGGGGTCAGATGGGAACTTACACATACTTACTGGGAGGAATTTTGTGCATTCTTCCCCTCAGGTATTTCCTTTCATTCCTATTATTAAACTATTAGCATAAGAAACACTCATGCATAGTTAATGTCTAAAAGATTAAATGTTTTCTATCTAGAGCCTCATTTTAAGCAACCAAAATAATTTTGATCAATTTTTTCTTAAAGTTGGGTTATTTTAATTCCTTTTTAACACAGAATTATATACAAGTTTCTTAAAAGAAATCCTGCTTATCCAAATAATAATCCTGCAGGATTTCTTACTGCCTTTTTCCACTCTCTCAATTTTCTTTTTCACTTTCAGATTGTTTAGTATTAGTAACTTTAAAAGGTAATGCAAAGGAAATAGCTCCTGGGGGATGTCTCCTTGTGGAAGTATCCCAACAATTCCACCTTCACTCCTTCATCATCAACCTTCTCCATGTAAACAAGAGCGTGATACAAATTCTCTAGTTTAATAGACAAGTCACTTCTGTTCCCCCTATTTCAGGTGTGAGGATGAAATGCACAGTATTTAAGACAATTTTTCAAATAATCAAAACTAGGAAAAACCAAGGCTAAAATGTCTGAAAATGCCAGCAGTGTTTTAGAATCCCAGGACTTGCTTGGTACAATAAAAACAGTGCCAGACTTAAAAAAAAAAATTATGAGTTTCATAAATTTCAGTAGCTTCAATTCTCTGGTATCAAGTCAGTTTTCATTACAAGCTGAAATAAGCGGTCAGGTAGACCAAAAGATGTTTTCACGTAAGAGGTATCAGGATGGGCTCCTGACAAAATTTTAAACAACATGTTTATTGTCTGCTCATGTTTAGGTACAAAAATGGACATTCATCTCAGTTAAAGCTTGCATAGTGAAAATACGTTAGAAAAGTTGTGTTCTTGCATAAAATACCACGTGTCCGCATTGGAACTGTTCACATGTGAAAGCATGGCTGCATTTTCAGAGGAGGGCACATCTGCAAGAGCTGAAAATCAAGCCTCTCAAGTGTAGAAGAAAAGTCACACTTGTTCACTCACTTCATGCTCTTCTCTCCCTTTTTTTTTTTTTTTTTGTGCAGTTGGCAAAACCACCTCTTTCATTTGTCGTATTACTTTTGTTCCTTTTCTATCTATTCAGCGTCACTCAACTCAAGCAGCAATGGGAGACTATTCAAGAAGGCTGAATTTGTATGCTTACTCACACTTATTTTTAAGAAAAAAACATTACTGGAAGAGAATGCCTGCAAACCGGAAAAAGATAAACAGCAGCATTTTATATACTGCAAATTAAAGTGTTCTGCCAATAGGCTTCTGTTTGAACTTCTTCACCTAAGGAAACAAATGGGACAAAAAAAAAAATCTCAAGCAAACTTGAGAAATATCAACACTTTCAGCTACGGGAAAGTCCTCCTAGAAAATTATTTAAGCTGAAAGCCACAACAATAATGACTCACCTGTTCTTGTTGCTGCTTAGCCAGCTCCATTTGCTGGCGTTGTTTCTCGATCTGCGATGCAGCCAGTTTCTTCTGTTCATCATGAGCTGCTAGCAGCTGTTCTCGCAAACTGGTCAGCTGATTGATCATACCCATGAGCTGCCTTTCCTTCTCAGCGAGGCTTTCTGGAGTCCCTGGGCATCATATGGTAGAGGGAAGAAAAAAAATAGAAAAAAAAGAAGAGAGAAGAGAGGAAATTTAGAGCTAGGCAGGTTTTTATTTTGCAGCTTCACTGTAAGCAAAGTTTTAGAAGGACCAAAATGCAGCAGCATATTGCAATACACTGCACGAGAAGACCTGTCCCTCCACAGCAAAACGAGCCATGGAAGGTAATTCTGCATGCAGGCTTTGATCTGATGTCCCCCTTCAATGTTTCCTTGCCCTTTCATCTATTTTCTCCTGCCTTTCTATCAGTTTAATAGGGCGAAGGATACAACCTGTTTTGGAAGAGCTTCAGACTGCAAACATTGCTTTGCATTTCCTGGGAATCGCAATCAACACTTCCAGTTTCAGAAAAGGATTACCTTTCTGTCCAAAAGTTACAATAAAGACACATCCATCCTTTTGACACTTACAGAAACCATAAGGTGTGGATTCAAACCCCGTCTGCAGTCAAGGGGAAGCAGAGAAGTGTCCTGGGCGCTGGATACCTCTCTAGTTCCCTGCATCCTGCTATCTCACTGCAAGGAGCACAGCACTCAACAGCTGCCAGGACGCTGCTACCTGTTACATCATCTGCAGCTGCCCTGATTAGGGTGAAATTACGTAGGCTTTAAATTGCTACTATGGCTGCTGTTGTTGCCACTGATGAGTATTTTTAAAGGAAAAAGCCTTGCACACATGCATCAGAAAAACTGAGTTCAGCACAACTCACCGTGTCCCTCATTTGTAATGCCATTAGGTGATTTTTTATAGGTGAGTTCAGCAGACACTGACAGAGGAACTGACTACCTCGCTCTCACCATCACTCAGTAAAAATTCTCCTTCTACCCAGAAGGGCAGTGGTTATAAGGGAAGGGAAGAAAACATTGCAGGAAAAATCAAAAGCTATGAATCATACACTCAACAACAACCAAAAAAAGGCACTATTAGAATATCGAGTATCATTTGACTTTGAATTTAAAAGACCAGAAAATATGTGCAGTGGCTAATCCGTAGATATCTCCAATACCACCACACCCTCTCACATGAGTCAGATCCTATGAAACCCTTCCTCAGAAAAGCTTCAGGAAAGGATTAAGGCTATCAGTGCCTCTGCCTCCTCTGAAAATAGCCTGCTTTTGGGACAGCCCTGCCACACAAACCTTCCTCAAACACAGGAAGCGTTCTTCTGCCAATGTCACCAGTGCTCTCCAAGTCGAAGAGAAAAAAAAAAAAAAAAAAGAAAAATTGGCGACTACAGTAAACGCATTCCTAGCCAACCATCAGTCAGACATGGAAAAGAGCTACTGGTAATAGCTCATTTAGTCTACCCCCCCTGCCAGTGCAGGAATGTTCCCTACAATATATTTACTACAGCTTTCTAGATCAGATTGAAAAGTCCGAAATGGTGAATCATCTACTGCTTTCTTTGGAAGATTGTACCACTGCCTTAGAGATGCCACCAGTGGGGCTCTTTGCTTCATAGTTAATTTAGCTTACATCCCCCTTAATTTCAACCTAGCACTCCCAAGCAGCATCCCATTTTCTATGTCAGCCAAGTCCAAGCCTTTAAATGAATTTGTAGGCAGCCATATACAAATGGGAAAACACAAATAACTGACATTTCCATATAAAGGAAATGTAATTTGATTAACATTTTATTGAAGAAGCTCGAGATTTATGTGAAAATTCTCTCATAACAAAGAACTACAGCAAAATATTCTCATATATTGTCTCAAAAAAACCTGTGACACAAGTTGGAAACCAGAGACACACGGTGAAACAGAAACCATAGAGTTTTTGAAGACATTCTGTTAAAAGCTGTGAGAAGGAATAGAAGCTGGGGCTAAAATACTAACACTGCAGAAGAAAACATTCTTGACTCAAAATTTTTACTTCAAACTCTGAAGAACTGCTACAAGTAATGCGTTTGCCACCTGGCCATACAATTGATCACAAATTCCTATTGTCACTCTTCCATCCTTCATTTGTTTTTCCCTAGGAATAAGAGCGCAGTGTTTCCAGGTGGAGTAGCAGAAGAGCTATTCTAGAAGGCAGCCCCTTCCTTGTCCTGTCCATGGCCAGCACGTTGCTTTACTGCAATGCTCATCTGACGAACGCCATTTGTATATTGATACTGGCAGTATCACACTCTGGGTGCAATGAAACATCCGAAACCCAAATATTTTATTTATCTATTCAGCCAATATTTATTCCAAGCTTTTTCTGTGTGCTCATGAGAGACAGAGGGAGAAGACGCTAGATGGAGAAGGAATATGCAGTCCCAAAATTAGGGGCAAAAAAGAAGTCATTGTCAAATCAACTATTTGAGAAGTACACTGACACACATCAAAGATCTTCAGCCAGTACTGGTTCATTGGTGTATTTCGAGCTCCTAGAGTAGCTTTCAGTTGGGAATCAAAAAGCACTCTGTAAAGTTAAATTAATCCCCACCACACTTTTGAAAGGTGGAAAAATGTTTCCATATGTGTAAACTGTTGGACAGAGGGGTCACAGAGGTAGTTACCAACAGCGGCAGTAGAAGAAACGTTGATAGCTCGGGCTGTGCTGCCCAAGAGGGAGCAGGATGCTCCACGTGCCACCACTCTGACCGTGACACCAAACAAGGGCACAACCGCAGGGCCATCCACCTACTGCAGCTTCTCCTTTAATTTGATTTGATTTTTAGAGAGGAGAACCCCTCCCCCCAAAAAAAACCAACCCTCCTTTTCCCAGGAAAATAAGAGTTTTATTTGAACTGCAGGAATGAGAAGGAAGCCTGGACGAATCCACCAAACTCAGGCTCTTCATTATTACTTGGCTTGTAAAGAAATTTTGAGATGCCCAAAGGGGATGCTTTACGTAGTAACTCAGTAAGTACAAGGTGTAATTCCTGTGGCTTATAAAACTGGACTGGAAGTAAGTCTGACAAAGGGCAGCCTTCTTCCATTTTATTTCTTGAGTGAGTTCAGTTTTCTAATTAACTGAAAAGGGGAATTTATCACTGTCAGATGGTTTTGGTTGAGATTTTTTTTTTAAACTTTTGTTGGAGAATACTTTCTGCATAACAAGGGTTAGCAGGTATTTTATTTTCATGTGATCAGCCCATCCTTCCAATAGCTTCAATACTACTTAATGGTAATTTCAATGCTTTAAGGTATCATTCCCTGCAAAGTACTGGGACAGCCATACTCTCAAGTGACCTACCTAAAACCAGAGGCAAGAGAGATCAGATGTGTGGGACATGGTGAGTTTTGGGGTGCATTTCCCCTTGCCTTACCCTCACGTCTATATAAGCCCCACTGACGATGAATCGCAGCTAGTTTTGAGGTTTCTTGCAGACAAGTGGCTTATAAACTGTGAAAATTCAAAGGAAGAAAAGCACTTGAATCAGACTGTCTTGACCATAATGTAAAGTGCTAGCACTTACTTTAAGTTTGGTTATTTTTTATGTTACCCTTATTACCTGGAACTCCTTTTCTACTTCTTTTGTGGAGATGGCCAACAAGACTGCTATTTCCAGTTGCCATTCATAAATTGCTTAGTTCACACAACCAACAAAGGCCACCAAACCATACCTGACATCATTTACATAATGGTGAGCCAAGGGCAAGAGCTGGGTCACTCCGTAAGTATGTTCATGGACAGGAAATTCTTCCGGTGTACTGAAACGCTCTGCAGAGTTGCCATTTTTGTGTCATTTTCTAGATGCTGTAGATCATGGGTAGGAAAGGGGGGTGGACCTCTGTCCTGCCACCACCTCTTTCTCTCTGCTAACCCACATGAGATCTAAATCTCTACCATCGCGTGAAGCGTCTTGGTAGCTACAGAATTTCCACTTTAAGAACTGTGCAGCTTACAGGACAAGACATGTCAGCATTTCAAGTAAGGACACCACCAACCGCAGGAAGACAGTTGCTCAAATCATGCAACTGGGGAATTAAGGGAGTACGCCTGCAGCTGCTGATGCTGCCGAAGCCTGGGAGGCAGCGCAAACCTAAGTGCGGGCGAGCCACCAGCACCAGCAGCTACCTTCAGCCACTTCAGTATTAAACTCACTTGGAGCTGCTCCAAGTAGTACAGAGTTGGGAATGGTTCTGGAGCTGGCCTGCACCTTTACACGCAGTATCCGTCCGGTTGTGGTGCTTTCACTCTAGCTGTGCCATGAGGCCAGGAGAAAAAACAAGTGCCTAGTACTCCAGCGTGCAACCTGACAGCAAGCTAGACCCACTTCACACGGGTATTGAGTGAGGAGTAAAAGGAGAGAGTGGCTTACATCAACGACTGCCTCAAAAACCTTATTTTAATTACCGTCAGACCCCCAACAAATAGATATTGCACATTTTATGTTTAACAAAGCTTTTAACCACCAGACCACCTGCCTTTCAGGAGATTGCTGTAGGTGCCCATACTGTTCTTTCTCAGCTCTATCGCGGCAGTGGCAAAATGTGGATTTTTCACAACTTAGCAAAACAACTCAGGCAGGAGAGCACCAAAGTATGCACTATGGGTTGATACAGCAAACAGCCCAAGAAAAGATGCTTTCCAGATGTGTCAGCTTATTCTCTATCACCACAGAAAGAGACTCGGAAAGGGAAGAAAAAAAAAACCAACCAACAACAAACCATGTTGTGGATGCAACACCCACAGCAGATGGCAATAAAAGAAGACTCAAATTAGTGGCATTCTGTATCGCCAAACCTAAACTGCATCTCAGATCAACACTATCCATAATAGTGTTTAAGTAGTAGAAGAAATTTACTCAAATGTGAAATAAACTATTACACATTCTTAGTTCTGATTCACAGTCTCAGACTGGCAGTGACAGTAACATTTTAATAAACATTAGAATGAAGACACCAATATGACCAAATGACACACTTAAAGTGAGAAAACGAACAGGAGAAACCTTGGCATATCCACCCAAAACAGAACCAAAGCAAAAAAAAAAGGCAGAGAAACTGCTTTTGCAATCAAAACAGTAAATACTTTATTATAATTTATTAGACAGAATGAGAATGTAAATGAGAAATTAGGAAAGCCAATATTTTCTTTAACAGGCACTTTAAGCTTTTGCTGCGAATGCTCAAGCGATGGGAACGTTTGCTTGCAGCCAGCCTACGGATCTGCTCGCAGCTGCGTGGCACCCGGCGTATTCTGCGAGGGGCAGAGCAGTGGCAAGGCTCTCCTCGATCCCTCTGACGCGTCTCAATTAAACTGCTAGGGATGTTATCAATCAGGGGTGCTCGCGTGCGCGCTCAGGCACACACATACAGACAGTGAAATCTATCCCCCGAGTCGGTTTACTATCAAAGTAATTACGCAAATAGCTTTTGAACTGTCAGCATCTGTCTTTCAAAGAAAAATCAAAGAAAACAATGCGCGAGTACAAAGCCTGGCAGACACAATAATATTGTATTACGTTCATATCATTATCCATGGTTATAGAAGGGAAAAAATATATATAAATCCTCCTGTATCTACAAAGCTTTGTAGGGGGAAAAAAACCCCAACAACATTAAATGGAAATAATATTTTGAAGTGCTCTGTGTTCAAATAATGTTAAGACATAGTAATAATAATTGCACCATGCAGTCTAGAGCGTTTTTTTTAATTTCAAAGCTTTAGCTAATTGATCTTCTTAAAGACTGTGAGCAGGCAGAAAGGTAGTGGCATGCATTACTTATTCATATATGAGAAAACAGAGGCATGAAGTTTTGAGCAACTTGCCTGAAGTCATGCTTAACTTTGCACGCTGTACATAAGCCCTTTTATTGCTGGCCTTGCTGGAGTCACCAAGAGAACTGCACTTAGAAGGCCAACAATTTCCCCATTGACTTCAGCAGGGATACAGGTCATACAAATAACTAAATCTGTGCTTGTCCTGGCCGATACCGGGCAGGGTTCTAGCTAAGGGAACCTTATGAATGAAGTGATTATTGATGCCATCCAACAAAGCATCAGAACCATGCCCCAACACTGTCTCTGTGTAACAGTGGGATGAGGGCATAACCCACACACCAGCTAAAACCTGAGTCACGGCCAAGGATTTCCTGTGATGTGGGGGTTTGTTTCAGCACCATTTTTAAGGTGGAGGCATAACAGTTTCGGTATAAATATGAAAAAGAGCCAGGAAAGAGGTTTTTCAAACTGAACAGCCTATTAACTAAGCTGTTCTTGAAAGAATTAAAACTCCTACTAGCAATAACATTATTATATCCAAAGAATAAAGTTTCAGAAGTCTGTAACAAAGTACCTTTTCTTCAGCGGTTAACTCTCATCCCAATGTCAGCTATTTTTCTTCCTCCACCTCTGTTCTAACTTTGCTCTGTCACATTAGAAATCCAAACCCAGTATTACTCTGCTTAGCAGGGAAACCAGAAAAGTAGAGAATAGAGGGGCCACCTAGTCGTCTTCTACTTAAAACCCAACTAATCTTTGTCATGCTCCCCTTAAAGAAAACCTACTTAAAACCTGATAATAATTTTAAAGAGGAGTATTCTCCCCGTGCTGCGCAGACTGCCACGCTGCCGACGTCACCCAAAGTTGTGTATGTGAAGCAATGGGGAGCTGATGCTACGTGCCTTCGGGAAAGGTAGTCTGATAAACAGATCTAACTGCCTGAGGTAAGTTTGGAATTTAAACTTTTCTTTCCTCTGTCTCTGAACAGAAATGTCAAATGTTTATGACTGAGCAATGAGTATATGCTTTAAATTATGTACTCGTCGGGATGTAATTGTGGGTGGATGTGGGTATGTGCTTGGGCACGTGTGCAAACTCCGTTGATGCTTCCCTAATCGATACTTCTGAGAGTGTTTTATTACGGGTTCACACACAGCTTTTCAGGCCGGTAAATCATGAAGCTGCCAGGACATAAACATCTAAAACCTGGCATTTTTCATTAAGAATTTAACCCAACTTTACTACACGATGACTGCCATCACTTGCAATGACCTACCTAGCTAAATTAAATGACTGCATCTGATTGATAATGGGAAGTCAGCATAATAAAAGAGAACTTTCTGACTGCTTTTTCACTCAGCAAGCTGCAGCCACCAGAAAAAGAAACAAGGAAAGAAAGAGTCCAGAATTCAAACTGATTTGTCTGTACCGACAGATTTATGGAGTGAATCTTTTCTGTTTGACAAATAGAAGTTCTTTTTTTTTTTTGGAACAGCAAGTTAGGAGGAAGTTATTTATTTCAGCACACCGACGGTCTTAATCTATTAGGTTTCAGTGGAAGACTATGCAGAATGAATAAAACCAAATGATGAGCATTTATCATCTTTTGCCATTACTACCCTCAAGAATTAATATTCTGTGGGGACAAAAACTTAGCCGTCTGCTCTATAACAGACCAGCACATGACTGTTTCACAACACTGGAAAGAAGTTGTCTGTGAGTATTCTTTCTTTGCCGTCAGAAAAAGTTTTGGTACAGTAGACTGCAAACAAAGCTTGGTATTCAACCAGGTTAGTAACTTATTGTCAAGGTTACAAGAGGAATAGACAACATTTGTATTGAGACTATTTCTCAGAGGTTATTCATTGTTTTAGTGTCTAGACAACAGGCTAGAACTAGGCTAGGGAAACAGTATTTGCTGCTGGAATTTTATGCAGCAGCAGGAAAAACTAAAAAATGTGTACGTGAATGTGTATTTGCTTTGTTTTGACAAACTGGTCATTTTGTAGCTCAGCAACATTCATCCCTATCAGCACATCTTTGGGGTAACTTTAGGATAAAGAAGAACTGATTTGGGTCCCTTTTGCCATCCTACCCTCTGGGCAATTTTTATATACACTGGTTTGGCCTCCATATGCTCAAACAAAATAAAACCATTGGCATTTGCCACTTTAATTAGTTTGATTTTACTCCATTTTCTCTATTAATCATCACTTCTTGAAAATAAAAGTTGTGTTTGATTTAAATAGAACCTGAATTTTTTCCTGAGCAAATTCAGTATCTTTACATAAAAAAACACCTCCAAACAACATAAATCTGGAACAGCCCCAATTTGCAGCTGTGTCACAAATTCACATTTTTTGCATTTTAGATGCTTTCAAAACAAATTCCTCCAACCCTCCTTCTGTAGTTACTACCCTCATCTAACCTCCTGCTCCAGGATCAAATAGGAGCAGCTCCATCCAGTCACAATCTCCATTTCAGGCTTTCACTTGGCCTGAAGGAAGTTCTGCGTTGGTGTGGCTCAGTTGGCACCGTCTTGCTTCTCTGCAGCCTGAGAGTATCACATCTCACTCTGATCAACCTCCACCATTTCAGCAGCTGCCAAATATCCTCCCAAAACTTAGGTTGCCCTGCGTGCCACTGGGCAGGTTCACCCCCGCCCCGCAACTTCTGACATATTAACACAGGACTAACGCTCACTGTCAGCAATTTGCTACTATTAACCCCAACCCCCCCAAAAAAAACCAACCACAAAAACAACACAGAGAAGATACTAAGTAGGTTGCAATAAATACCAAATTTATCACAGTTAAAAGCCAACAACCAGGTATATCTTACCTCCTTCACTTATGACTCTCTCACCCTCCTTCTCTCCCCACTCCAAATACAATACTATCCACAAAAAATAATGCAAAACATCCACATCTGACACAAGTTTGCAAACATTTTTCACCCATTAATTTGCAAATGCAAAATCTGCACGGCTCCTAAGAAAGTGCGCAGCTTTCATACATCTCCTGGGGATCTGTGTTTTATTAGTCAAAGGTTTAAACCCAGTGTATTCCCCATGAATAATCTCTCTCCCCTTCCCCCTCCTTCCTCCTGTCCACATCTAAATGCAGAATCCTCAGCTTCCTCGTCTTGAGTTTACAGATTATGCGATCCAAAGTGTCACTCACTGGATTACTGCACATAACCTGAGCACTACTCGAAGCTTACTTGTCTTCAACTTGTCCAGCATTACTTAAATGGAATTATCCGTCACAATCCATATACCGAATCTGCATAGCCCACTTATCTCAAGATTCTGTGTGTCACCTACCAGATTATCCGTTTTAATCCATACATTGAATCTACGTAACATATGTCTTTAATTCATGGGCTCTGATGAGCCATAGTATCACTGAATGGATTATTTCTCTTTATCCATTATTGGCAGTCGTAAGACCGTTCACCGCATACGCTCTCCTGCCCCATCTTCTGAACACTGAGGCAAGATTAGAGTCTTCGGCAAACACAGATCTATCACACATCAAACACCGCTGGATATAATACCTGCACTGATACTTCACGTAACTTGGAACCCAGTTGCTCGCACAAAACAAATGTCTGTGTTATCATGCATTAAAGATTAGGATTGGTAGGCTAATCTTGCTTTCAATTACACTCACAAATCTGTGGTGACTCCGATGCAGCCTTTGGAGTCACCCAGATTTAAGCGGCTGCGACAAGGAGCTGATTTTGCCCTGATGATGATCCCTTTTCACAGCGAATGCAGAAAACACTTCACCTGAGTTGTTTAGGAACTAACCTGAACAACAGGGAAGGATTTTCAAACAAGAAAAAAAATATCAGGTTCAGGCTTGCCCGGCCTTTCTTAGGCGATTCAGGAGCGATCACTGTTAACAATGCCTTTGCTTCAATAGAAAACCAACTCAGAAAGATTAGAAACAAAAGTCAGTTTCGCCTTTTGTTCCACACCCTCATTCAAAATTAGCTAAGTGGGGAACATATAAAATATGCATTATTATTTCCTGACAACTCTCGATAAGCGAGAGATGGACAAGATTAGCCGAAAGGCTTTGTGTACACCAGGGAAGTCTGGAAAGAGAGTTCTCACCATGGTTAGAGCTGCCTCCCTCATATCAACGTTAGCCAGACAGGAGACCCCATGATGCGCCCAGCCACCTGGGGGGCTGGCACCGTTCCCCAAAGTCTTCTCAGAGGAGACCCAACACCAGTGAAACAGAAGCTTTGTGTTTGTTTTTCAAAGCCTGGAGATGGCCACTGACACTGAATAGCAAGGAAATACTCTTCTTACACCTTTTTCCTACCAATGGCCCATCCTACGCGCTGCTTCTGCAGCTGTTGGTCATGTTGCTTTGGAAGAAAGCAATCACTTTCACCCTGCAAAGTACAACTATCAGGCAGCCCCACAGAAAGCAGAAAAGGGGTGTAATTTCCTCTCCTGTAGATCGTTGGCCTGAGGTTCTCTCTGCTCTACTGAATTCAATAAACTGCATTATCCACGAATAATCCAGAGGCCTTCTGAGCTCTGTTCTTGAGTATGATGGATATAAGTAAGTTTGAACAGGCTTTAACCAATTCAATGTACAGTTTTACAGCTTTCTTCTAAAGTATTTTGACTGAATGGCAGGTTTTGTGGCGTTTACTATAGACTGCTTAGTTTTTTGAACAGAGTAAAAAATTTCAGGTATTTCAAAAAAAAAATTTCTCAAGAAATCTCCAGTGCCAAACTTGTATTATTTATTTAGCCCCAGACTGCCTCACTAAACAGACAGAAGCATTAGAGTTAAAATTTTGACAGGTTCTTACGAAACCTTATGAAAGGTTCTAGGTTTTGTCCCATTTTCAGAGTATTCCCTTGCAGTATCTGCCCGTCAGGCCTTGGAATAAAATATTACATTTCCTTTTCTATTACCAACTGGACATAAATGGAGCCTTCCAAATGTGACTTGGGAAGTCTGCAGCCAGATTTCTGCAGCTACCTGGTAATGGTTCTCCCATTTTACAGGTGTGGAGATGAAGAAAGGGGGCAGGTCTCAGAGTAGCTGGCGAAAGCAACAAAGCAACTAAGAGGAACAACCGAATACGAAATGCAGGAGTCTGGTGACTTCCAGCCATTCACCAACTCCCCTATCTTTAATAAAATATTACTACGTTCTAACTTAAGAAGAAATAACACTAATAGAAAATAAAGCCTTCCGCTCCATCTCCCTTTCTTTTAATCTATCCCGGAGAATAAAACTCAATGGCAATAACACAGACTCGGGCATTAACAATATGTAGCCTAGTGCTGAGACTTTAGCACATGACGTACTAAAACTCCCCCAGATCTAATGAAAAACACAATGAAATTTTGAACAGTTAAGTGGAAAAAACTATTCAGTGCATAAGACAGTTGGGCAGCGCAGCTTCTAGCGCTGTCCACATTCCAGGGTGTATTAATAATAAGACACTACTTGTGCGGGGTTTCCAAATATCACTAATAGAGAAATGAGGGGAAAAGAAATGCAGCTGCCAAGCCAAACATAGAGGGAAGTTAATTAAAAAATCACAACTGGAAAACTTAATGACTCTACGCTCCTACAGACGGACAAACCCCTTTTCCAGCGTAACACGTGTGCGCTTACACACACATACGTGAGCGTAAAACAGTTCGACTCGCACACCTTCCATGTTGCCTGGCTAAATACAGCTGCAACACAGCTGAGCCATTGTTTGTTGGCCGCTCATGGCTGGCGGTGCCACGAAACCCGCATTCCTGGGCACTAAATAATCAGCCTGCCTGACCCCCCAAGAACCTGTAAGTCAAATTCATTTACCCCCAGAGGGCAATGCTCTATTGTATCCTCCCTCCTTTCTAGCCACCTAGGAACAATGGACAATAATTGCAACTGTCACGGCAGTCAGTAGGAAAAATAAACCAGTGCCTGTTTTCACAGCTTTCTGCCAAACCTGATCCAAACACCTAATAACCATGCCCCCAACCACAGAACTGCGGCTGCACTAAAAAGCCTCAGATGTGAGGCTTTTGAACAGAGCTCCAGAACAATAACTCGACTTGTGTTCAAAATATGAAGCTAAAAAACAAAAATTAAAGCAAAGAAAACTCTTCTTTGAGGCTGTGCTCTTGCTCCCCATCTTTCTCCCCACCACCACCAACCCCGCCAGGCAAGGCTGAAAGGACTGTTGAATTTCTTTGGTGCTAGCATATAGCCGCTGCTGCAGCTTTCAAGTTTAACTTGTGAAAGGGAAAGAGAGGAAGGCAGGGGAAAAAAAAAAGAATAATAAAAAAAAAGGATTGCCCTCCAACAGAACAAGATCACAGGGACTGGGAACAGACCGCCTTCTCGGTGCACAGAACTTTCCAGAGCTGCTTTGCCGAGTCCGAAGGCCGAGGAGAATTGCTGGGAGCTCTTCTCAAGGCTCCAGCGTGTCAAGAGTTAAAGAGGCTCCAGACAACATGCAAGAAGTGCTGAAACACACACCCAAAAGTGGGTATGAAAGCCGCCTGTGTACTTTTGGGCCTGAAACATCGTAAAGATTCATCTGTTCGTGTCAGACGATGATGTTATTTTAAAGCGCTGTGCTTTTAAAAGCCAGGACGTGCAGATAAGCCCAGCGGTGACCCTACCTCTTTATGACCTGTTGCTTTACGTGCATGGCGAAACCCTGCTCGGTGGGAATAGAGAACCCGGGGTTTGGTCCTCTGTTATAACAATAATAATAGTATCTCAGCCTATCTGGGGCCGAACAAAGCACTGCGTTCTGTTTTAAAGTTATTCTACATATGTAATGAATATACATTTTTGAATTACAGCCTCTGAGGGAGAAGCTGGGGAAGCGAGTGGCATACTTTCCCACTTGTGTAAGTCAGCGGGCTAGTGCAAACTAATGCCGGTGGCTTATCCGTGACAAGCTGGAAGGCACACACAATGCAAAGAACACAATCTTTGCACACGTAGCGACACATTAACTTCTGAGAGTGTGTCATGTTGTGTTCTTTACTGAATGGTGCCCACCTCTTGGGCAGAAGGTCCTTAAATCTGCCAGGCACAAGGTTCAGGAGCTTGCCTGAATGAGGAACTTGCTATCAGGGACAACATCAGTAAGCGAACAAACCAAAAATAGCAGGAGAGAGATGAAATCTGGTTTATAAATGTAAAAGAAGGGTTTCATTTTAATCTCGTTCTACTTTCGCATTTCCAAAACAACATTGGCTTGGATTTTGCTACTCCAGATGTATGCTGATATAAACGGGAGAAGAATTGGGAGTCCCTGTTCCTTTTCAGAGTGATAATGGCTGCTCTAAAAGCGAACATTTCTGACACACATGTATTTTGAGTCGGTTCCTCATCGCAAGCACGAAGGAAGAATTACAAAAATATTAAATTACATGAAAACAAACAACTACAGGTTCCCTAAAATGACCTCACATATATAAAATGGGGAAATATCTTGGCAAACCAGAAGCTACTGCTGCTGGAGAGTGGTCAAATTTTGTCATTTTCCTTCTGGAGTACGGCTTTAAAAGAACATGTTTTAGTGCACAGATGTTGTACGCTGTCTTTTAAAATCTGCACTGGCTAATTTCAGTACCTAGAGGTATCATTACACAAACTTTGCACTTTTTTTTTCCCCTACATGCAGAAAAGTGAAAAAAAAAAAATTTTAAAAAATCTCTATCATCAAAATCTGTCCAAAAATTAACAAGGACTTCAGATCCCCTTCAAATTTCAGAAGCTGAGCTTTGCTCTTTGCTGTAGTCTGACACCACATAAGCCTGCATTTGATATGTGAACTTTTTTTTTTAACCCAATCCGGCTATAGGACGTGTCCCCTCGTAACACAAAATCATATATGCAGCAATATCTTCATGTAAGTTCATTCACTTAGGGCAATATATAATTTCATCTATTTATATTAATCACAGATGGAGAGCATACATGTCATTTAAGCCCCCAATTACAATGTTTCAAGGGGAGGGGAAGAGGAGCAAACGGACAAAGTTCCATAAAGCCAGTGATATCTGTATATTCATTCTCAATTTGCTTTAGCACAGAAACAGCGTTACCTTTTATTTCTCCAAAGTTCCCTGATCCCATGGCAAGAAGCTTGTCTTTCCAGTCCTTTGATAGTAGCTTTTCAATACTGGGAGTTTCTGAGTGAAGGGGGGGAAAAAAAATGTAAGCAAATCAACATGACCGTCTCCACAATAGAACTCATTAAAAGTCTATCTGCTAAAAATAAGGCCAACCCTATTCTGGGCCCCAGTTCGTAATGACTTCATCAACAAACTGATAAGAGGGGAGGAAAAGAAAAAGAAAAAAAAAAAGGAGGGGGGGGAAGAATGTGTTTTGTCACCTGCTGTTTCAAAACCATTAGCTTTTTCCTCTTATGGAACAAAGCCCCGGTAATTCTGTATGACAATGGGCACACATAAACCTGCAGTTCATTGTTTTTCAATTTGGTGAACAAGTTGCTGCCTATAATGGATGCCTGTCAATTTCTGGGTGTTAGTCTGCAGTCAAAAAATAATTATGTTGATAAAATGCAGAGTAAAGAGAGAGAGAGAAAGGGAGAGAGAGAGAGAAGCAAAGAATTAGCTCCTAAATCTGCTACATGTAATTATATCCCTCTGAGTGTTTACAATTACATCCACTTTATAATGTGTGTTTAAACATCGTGTGGTGGTAAGCATACTGTGGAAAGATTTTCCAGTAACACGCACATAATAAATAATAATAAAAAGTTGGGTATGAAAAAAAGCTTTAAAAGATTGCAAAATCCAGAGGGAGAAAAGGCACTGCTTAGAATGGAAACCCATTATTTGCTCATTTCAGATTCTATCACTTCCTTTAAAAATAAAATAAAATAAAATATATTTGCTCGGTATTTTCAGGGGAAAATGCAGCGAGGGTGTGGATGGGTCTGATATTTATGTCTGTAACTCTTGTATTCTGACCTCTTTTTGTGTAGAATTTTAATGCATAAGTAAATATAAATGCTAATAAAATTCAGAGAACATTAAACTCAATTCCAAACAATGTAATTGTATATTCTTGTCAGCATTTAGATGGGTACACAATTACAATAGCTTTCAATCCCACGATTAGCACTGCATTCAGTTAGAAAATGGAGTGTACTAAAAGATAAGTGTCCCAGTATGCGCCATCTAAATAACAATACCCACACTTATTATCTGGATCTAAGACATATACTGCTATTCTCCGCATTTGTGTTTATGTGTATTTGTATTTGTTCAGGCATTTGTTTACCCCCTACCAGGAGCATAAAGGGAGTACATGTTAACTTATCAAAGGGACCGTCTGGCCTAGAGACCATACAATTATTAGCAACTGGTTAATTTTCCCCACAGTAAAAACCATTATGAGCAACCTTCATTATCTTGTTTGGCTAATTCTGCCTCCTTTCTTGAAGCCCCAACTCGGAGCTGCGCGGAGGCACCGCTGCGCTAACCTAGGCGCGGCTCCCGGCGGGGCTGGCCGGGGTCTCCCCGCTCCCTCGGGGCGGGCTCCGGGCGCTACTACCGCTGCCTTTCCTTCCTCGCACCGGGGGAACCGAGCCGAGCCCGGGCTCCTCGGAGACCCGCCACACGCGGCGTATGGATGCGAGCGGACAGCTAACTGCGCGAAGGCGGGCGCACCGACGCCCCCTTGCCTGACACGCACCCCCCGCTGCCCCGCAGCCGGGCAGGCGCAGGCAGACACACTCCCGTGCCCAGGTACCTTGCCCCCCTTCCTTCCTTCCCTCCCTCCCTCCTTCCCTCCTCCGCCCGCACTTCGCTGGGCGCTGCCAGCGCCGGCAACTACCCCGATCCCACGTAGGGTGGATTTTATACTCCCCACCCCCCGGTAACATTTTTACACACGCTCCGATTTCCTCCGATGTAGCCACCGTGTGCTGCCCGCTCTCGGGCGGTAGGCTTTCGCAGGAAGGGTCGCTCCTTGCGCTAGCCACGAACTAACCACGGTCACCTCGATGCAAGTGGGTCTTTTTTTCTGTTTAATTTGTTTCTTTTTTTCCTGATACCCCCTCTCCCCGCCCTTAAAACTGCAATTAATCCTAACGAAAGGCACGGGAGACGCTGCACCGCAATGACCGCTTCCGTGCGGGGGC
This sequence comes from Zapornia atra, assembly GCA_013400835.1. Lineage (NCBI taxonomy): Eukaryota > Metazoa > Chordata > Aves > Gruiformes > Rallidae > Zapornia > Zapornia atra. Next base: position 102,449 of record VZTU01019866.1, on the reverse strand, counting down.
TGCTGGTGCGGCGATCCCGCCACGATCTTAGGCACTTGCACAGCGGCTTCTGAAGTTTGTACGCGCACCCACGAAGCAAAACCATTTTTTCCAAACAGATCCGAATAGGTCAAATAAACCGCCGTCGCTTGTGGGTTTGTGGGGTGTTGGGTTTGGTTTTTTTTTTCTTTTTTTTTTTTTTTTTCCCTTCCTTTCAAAAAATTCTCGAGCAGCGTGTAAACAGGCCAGAGCAAATGCGGTATTTGCAGTAGAGGGCTGTCAGTCATTAAAAGCTAACAAACCTTTGCAAAGCAGGAATGCGGCAATAGAAATCCATTGTGAGCTGACAATAGGCTCCGGAGCCTCCAGGCACCAAAAGCAGCCCGTCTTACTTTTAAGTCTATTGTCAGCAAAGTCCACGACAAAGCTTTTCCCCTGCAGCTAGACAAAATATTCGCCGCGGTGCGCTCGTAAAGAAACAGAAGTCTTCTGTCTAACTTGCCGCGTTAAAGCAACAGTAGCCGCTCGCCGGGGCTGGCGGCGGGCCCCACTGCCCGGGCCGCGGCAGAGCCGCCGCCGCCG